>JANJGN010001209.1:135000-174892 GCA_026770705.1 Isurus oxyrinchus | reverse complement strand
TGATGGATGGATGGAAGGTTTGATGGATGGATGGAAGGATGTATTGAAGGAAGGACGGATGGACGGACGGACGGATGGATGGACGGACGGATGGGATGGATGGGATGGATGAAATGGATGGATGGATGAATGGATGGATGGATGATGGATGAATGGAAGTTTGATGGATGGAAGGAAGGATGGATAGATGGGAGGACGCATGGATAGGACAGACTGAAGGACGGACGGAAGGGATGGATGGATGGATGAATGGATGGTTTGATGGATGGAGGATGGATGGATTGAAGGAAGGACGGATGGACGGACGGACGGATTGATGGACGGACGGATGGATAGTTGGATGGATGGATGGTTGGATGGATGGATGAATGGATTGAAGGATGGATGGATGGATGGATGGTTTGATGGATGGAAGGAAGGATGGATGGATGGGTGGACGGACCGATGGATGGATGGATGGAAAGGATGGATGGATGGTGAATGGATGGATGGATTGAAGGAAGGATGGATGGATGGATTGAAGGAAGGAAGGATGGATGGATAGATGGAAGAATGGAAGAGATGGATGGATGGAAGGATGGAAGGAAAGAAGGATGGATGGAGGGATGATTGGATGTATGGATGGAAGGATGGAAGGGTGGAAGGATGGATGGATGGATGATTGGATGGAAGGATGGATGGATGTTGAATGAATGGATGGAAGGATGGATGGAAGGAAGGAAGGATGTATGGAAGGAAGGATGTATGTATGGATAGATGGATGGATGGATGGATGGATGGGATGGATGGATGGATGGATGGATGGATGGATGGATGGAAGGAAGGAGGATGGATGGATAGATGGAAGCTTTGGATGGATGGAAGAATGGAAGGATGGATGAATGGATGGATGGTTGGATGGTAGGCTGGTTGGTTGGTAGGATGGATGGCAGGATGGATGGAAGGATGGTAGGATGGAAGGATGCATGGATGGAAGGTGGCAGTATGGATGGATGGAAGGATGGAAGTATTGGATGGGTGGAAGAAGGATGGATGGATTAATGACTGGATGAATGCTTGGATGGATGGATGGAAGGAAGGAAGGAAGGAAGGAAGGAAGGAAGGAAGGATGGATGGATGGATGGATGGATGGATGGATGGATGGATGGAAGGAAGGATGTATGTGAAGGAAGAGGACGGAAGGAAGGATGGATGGATGGAAGGATGGATGGATGGATGGATGGATGGATGGATGGATGGATGGATGGATGGATGGGGATGGATGGGATGGTTTGATTGAGGGATGGATGGATGGATGGATGGATGAATAGGATGGATGGATTGAAAGAAGGATGGATGGATGGATTGAAGGAAGGAAGGATGGTTGGATGGATGGAAGAATGGAAGGATGGATGGAAGGATGAAGGAAAAGAAGGATGGATGGATGGATGATTGGATGTATGGATGGAAGGATGGAAGGGTGGAAGGATGATGGATGTATGATTGGATGAAAGGATGGATGGATTGTGAATGAATGGATGGAAGGATGGATGGAAGGAAGGAAGGAAGGATGTATGGAAGGAAGGAAGTATGGATGGATGGATGGATGGATGGATGGATGGCTGGATGGATGGATGGAAGGAAGGAGGATGGATGGATAGATGGAAGCTTGGATGGATGGAAGAATGGAAGGATGGATGAATGGGATGGATGGTTGGATGGAAGGCTGGTTGGTTGGTAGGATGGATGGCAGGATGGAAGGTGGCAGTATGGATGGATGGAAGGATGGAAGTATGGATGGGTGGAAGGAAGGATGGATGGATTAATGACTGGATGAATGCATGGATGGATGGAAGGAAGGAAGGGAAGGAAGGAAGGAAAGATGGATGGATGGATGGATGGAAGGAAGGATGTATGGAAGGAAGGATGGAAGGAAGGATGGATGGATGGAAGGATGGATGGATGGATGGATGGATGAATGGATGGATGTTTGGAAGGATGCATGGATGGACGGATGGATGGATGGATGGATGTATGGATGGTTTGATGGATGGAAGGAAGGATGGGATGGATGGGAGGACGGATGGATAGGACAGACTGATGGACGGACGGAAGGATGGATGGATGGGATGGATGGATGGATGGATGGATGGATGGTTTGATGGATGTAAGGAAGGATGGATGGATGGGTGGACGGACGGATGGATGGGTGGATGGATGGTTTGATGGATGGATGGATGGATGGATTGAAGGAAGGACGGATGGACGGACGGACGGATGGATGGACGGACGGATGGATGGATGGATGGAAGGATGGATGGATGGATCGATGAATGGATGGTTTGATGGATGGATGGATGGATGGATTGAAGGATGGAAGGAAGGATGGATGGATGGGTGGACGGACGGATGGATGGATGGATGGAAGGATGGATGGATGGATGAATGGATGGATGGATTGAAGGAAGGATGGATGGATGGATTGAAGGAAGGAAGGATGGATGGATAGATGGAAGAATGGAAGGATGGATGGATGGAAGGATGGAAGGAAAGAAGGATGGATGGAGGGATGATTGGATGTATGGATGGAAGGATGGAAGGGTGGAAGGATGGATGGATGGATGATTGGATGGAAGGATGGAAGGATGTTGAATGAATGGATGGAAGGATGGATGGAAGGAAGGAAGGATGTATGGAAGGAAGGATGTATGGATGGATGAATGGAAGGATGGATGGATGGATGGATGGATGGATGGATGGATGGAAGGAAGGAGGATGGATGGATAGATGCAAGCTTGGATGGATGGAAGAAT
Organism: Isurus oxyrinchus; assembly: GCA_026770705.1. Taxonomy (NCBI): domain Eukaryota; kingdom Metazoa; phylum Chordata; class Chondrichthyes; order Lamniformes; family Lamnidae; genus Isurus; species Isurus oxyrinchus. The sequence continues at coordinate 172,100 of JANJGN010001209.1, read as the reverse complement.
GGAAGGATGGATGAATGGATGGATGGTTGGATGGATGGATGGAAGGAAGGAAGGAGGATGGATGGATAGATGGAAGCTTGGATGGATGGAAGGATGGAAGGATGGATGAATGGATGGATGGTTGGATGGTAGGCTGGCTGGTTGGTAGGATGGATGGCAGGATGGATCGAAGGATGGATGGATGGAAGGATGCATGGATGGAAGGTGGCAGTATGGATGGATGGTAGGATGGAAGTATGGATGGGTGGAAGGAAGGATGGATGGATTAATGACTGGATGAATGCATGGATGGATGGAAGGAAGGAAGGAAGGAAGGAAGGAAGGAAGGAAGGAAGGATGGATGGATGGATGGATGGATGGATGGATGGAAGGAAGGATGTATGGAAGGAAGGACAGAAGGAAGGATGGATGGATGGAAGGATGGATGGATGGATGGATGGATGGATGGATGGATGGATGGATGGATGGATGGATGGATGGATGGATGGATGGATGGATGGTTTGATTGAGGGATGGATGGCTGGATGGATGGATGAATGGATGGATGGATTGAAGGAAGGATGGATGGATGGATTGAAGGAAGGAAGGATGGTTGGATGGATGGAAGAATGGAAGGATGGATGGAAGGATGGAAGGAAAGAAGGATGGCTGGATGGATGATTGGATGTATGGATGGAAGGATGGAAGGGTGGAAGGATGGATGTATGTATGATTGGATGAAAGGATGGATGGATTGTGAATGAATGGATGGAAGGATGGATGGAAGGAAGGAAGTATGGATGTATGGATGGATGGATGGATGGATGGATGGATGGATGGATGGAAGGAAGGAAGGAGGATGGATGGATAGATGGAAGCTTGGATGGATGGAAGGATGGAAGGATGGATGAATGGATGGATGGTTGGATGGTAGGCTGGTTGGTAGGTAGGATGGATGGCAGGATGGATCGAAGGATGGATGGATGGAAGGATGCATGGATGGAAGGTGGCAGTATGGATGGATGGTAGGATGGAAGTATGGATGGGTGGAAGGAAGGATGGATGGATTAATGACTGGATGAATGCATGGATGGATGGAAGGAAGGAAGGAAGGAAGGAAGGAAGGAAGGAAGGATGGATGGATGGATGGATGGATGGATGGATGGAAGGAAGGATGTATGGAAGGAAGGACAGAAGGAAGGATGGATGGATGGAAGGATGGATGGATGGATGGATGGATGGATGGATGGATGGATGGATGGATGGATGGTTTGATTGAGGGATGGATGGATGGATGGATGGATGAATGGATGGATGGATTGAAGGAAGGATGGATGGATGGATTGAAGGAAGGAAGGATGGTTGGATGGATGGAAGAATGGAAGGATGGATGGAAGGATGGAAGGAAAGAAGGATGGATGGATGGATGATTGGATGTATGGATGGAAGGATGGAAGGGTGGAAGGATGGATGTATGTATGATTGGATGAAAGTATGGATGGATTGTGAATGAATGGATGGAAGGATGGATGGAAGGAAGGAAGGAAGGATGTATGGAAGGAAGGAAGTAGGTATGGATGGATGGATGGATGGATGGATGGCTGGATGGATGGATGGAAGGAAGGAGGATGGATGGATAGATGGAAGCTTGGATGGATGGAAGAATGGAAGGATGGATGAATGGATGGATGGTTGGATGGAAGGCTGGTTGGTTGGTAGGATGGATGGCAGGATGGAAGGTGGCAGTATGGATGGATGGAAGGATGGAAGTATGGATGGGTGGAAGGAAGGATGGATGGATTAATGACTGGATGAATGCATGGATGGATGGAAGGAAGGAAGGAAGGAAGGAAGGAAAGATGGATGGATGGATGGATGGATGGATGGATGGAAGGAAGGATGTATGGAAGGAAGGATGGAAGGAAGGATGGATGGATGGAAGGATGGATGGATGGATGGATGGATGAATGGATGGATGTTTGGAAGGATGCATGGATGGACGGATGGATGGATGGATGGATGTATGGATGGAAGGAATGTATGCATGGAAGGATGCAAGGATGGATGGATGGATGGATGGATGAATGGATGGATGGCTGGATGGATGGATGTATGGATGGAAGGATGGATGGATGGATGGATGGATGAATCGATGGATGTTAGGAAGGATGCATGGATGGACGGATGGATGGATGGATGGAAGGATGGATGGAAGGATGGATGGATGGCTGGCTGGAAGGATTGATGGATAGTGGGATGGATGGATGGATGGATAGTGGAATGGATGGATGGTTGGATCGAAGGAAGGATGGATGGATCGATGGATGGATGAATGGATGGATGTTTCGAAGGATGGATGGATGGATGGATGGATTGATGGATGGAAGGATGGATGGACGGATGGAAGGATGGATGGATGGATTGAAGGAAGGACGAATGGACGGATGGATGAATGGAAGGATGGATGGATGAAATGAAGGAAAGATGGAAGGATGGATAGATGGCGGGATTGCTTCAAGGAAGGAAGGATGTATGAATGGATGGATGGATTAAAGGAAGGACGGATGGACGGATGGATGGATGGATGGATTGAAGGAAGGATGAACAAATGGATGGACGAATGGACGGATGGATGGATGTATGGAAGGATGGATAGAAGGAAGGACGGATGGAATTGATGGACGAATGGATCGATGGAAGGATGGATGGAATGATGGATTGAAGGAAGGACGGACGGATGGATGGATGGATGGATGGATGGATGGATGGAAGGATGGATGGATTGAAGGAAGGATGGATTGAAAGAAGGATGGATGGATGGACGGATGGATGGATGTATAGAAGGATGGATAGAAGGAAGGACGGATGGATGGATGGTTGGATGGAAGGCAGGATGGATGGAATGAAGAAAGGACGGATGGATGGATGGATTGAAGGAAGGACGGATGGATGGATGGATGGATGGATGGATGGATGGATGGATGGATGGATGGAAGGATGGATGGATGGGAGGAAGGACGCATGGATGGAAGGATGGATGTATGGAAGGATGGATAGAAGGAAGGACGGAAGGATGTATGGAAGGATGGATAGAAGGAAGGACGGATTGATGGACGGATTGATGGAAGGTTGGATGGACGGATGGACGGATGCAATGAAGGAAGGACGGATGGACGGATGGACGGAAGAACGGATGGACAGACGGACGGACGGACTGATGGATGGAGGGAAGGAAGGAAGGAGGATGGATGGATTGATTGATGGATGGATGGATGGATGGATGGATGGATGGATGGATGGATGGATTGAAGGAAGGACGGATGGACGGACGGACGGATGGATGGATGGATGGATGGAAGGATGGATGGATGGCTTGATGGATCGATGGAAGAATGGATGGATGGATGGATGGATGGATGGATGAATGGATGGATGGATGCTTTGATGGATGGATAGATGGATGGATTGAAGGAAGGACGGATGGAAGGACGGATGGATGGATGGACGGATGGATGGATGGATGGATGGATGAATGGTTGGATGGATGGATGAATGGATTGAAGGATGGATGTATGGATGGATGGTTTGATGGATGAAAGGAAGGATGGATGGATTGGTGGAAGGATGGATGCATGGACAGACGGACGGACGGAAGGATGGATGGAAGGAAGGAAGGAAGGAGGATGGATGGATTGATGGATGGATGGATGGATGGATGGATGGATGGATGGATGGATGGATGGATGGATGGATGGATGGATGAATGGATAGAAGGAAGGACGGATGGACGGACGGACGGACGGATGGATGGATGGAAGGATGGATGGATGGCTTGATGGATCGATGGAAGAATGGATGGATGGATGGATGGATGGATGGATGGATGGATGGATGGATGGATGGATGGATGGTTTGATGGATGGATGGATGGATGGATTGAAGGAAGGACGGATGGACGGACGGACGGATGGATGGATGGATGAATGGATGAATGGAGGGACGGATGATTAAATGGATTGAAGGATGGATGGATGGATGGATGGTTTGATGGATGGAAGGAAGGATGGATGGATGGGTGGACGGATGGATGGATGGACAGACGTCGGACGGACGGATGGATGGAAGGAAGGAAGGAAGGATGGACGGAATGACGGATGGATGGATGGATGGATGGAGGGATGGATGGCTTGATGGATCGATGGAAGAATGGATGGAAGGATGGATGGATGGATGGAAGGATGGATGGATGGATGGATGGATAGAAGGAAGGACGGATGGACGGACGGACGGACGGATGGATGGATGGAAGGATGGATGGATGGCTTGATGGATCGATGGAAGAATGGATGGATGGATGGATGGATGGATGGATGGATGGATGGATGGACGGATGGATGGTTTGATGGATGGATGGATGGATGGATTGAAGGAAAGACGGATGGACGGACGGACGGATGGATGGATGGATGAATGGATGAATGGACGGACGGATGATTAAATGGATTGAAGGATGGATGGATGGATGGATGGTTTGATGGATGGAAGGAAGGATGGATGGATGGGTGGACGGATGGATGGATGGACAGACGTCGGACGGACGGATGGATGGAAGGAAGGAAGGAAGGATGGACGGAATGACGGATGGATGGATGGATGGAAGGAGGGATGGATGGCTTGATGGATCGATGGAAGAATGGATGGAAGGATGGATGGATGGATGGAAGGATGGATGGATGGATGGATGGAAGGATGGATGGATGGATGGAAGGATTGAAGGAAGGCCGGATGGACGGATGGACGGATTGATGGATGGACGGATGGATGGATGGATGGATGGATAGTTCGATGAATGGATTGAAGGATGGATGGATGGATGGATGGTTTGATGGATGGAAGGAAGGATGGATGGATGGGTGGACAGATGGATGGATGGATGGATGGATGGATGGATGGATGGATGGATGGATGGTTTGATTGAGGGATGGATGCATGGATGGATGGATGAATGGATGGATGGATTGAAGGAAGGATGGATGGATGGATTGAAGGAAGGAAGGAAAGATGGATGGATGGAAGAATGGACGGATGGATGGATGGAAGGATGGAAGGATGGATGGATGGTGAATGAATGGATGGAAGGATGGATGGAAGGAAGGAAGGAACGAATGAACGATATATGGAAGGAAGGAAGTATGGATGGATGGATGGATGGATGGATGGATGGATGGATGGAAGGATGGATGAATGGATGGAAGGATGGATGGAAGGATGAATGGAAGGAAAGATGAATGGATGGAAGGACGTATGGAAGGATGGATTGAAGGAAGGAAGATTGGATGGATGGATGGAAGGAATGGATGAATGGAGGGGTGGATGGATGGATGGATGCATGGCTGGATGTAAGGAAGGAAGGAGGATGGATGGAAAGATGGAAGCTTAGATGGATGGAAGGATGGAAGGATGGAAGGATGGATGAATGGATGGATGGTTGGATGGTAGGCTGGTTGGTTGGTAGGATGGATGGCAGGATGGATGGGAGGATGGATGGATGGAAGGATGCATGGATGGAAGGTGGCAGTATGGTTGGATGGATAGATGGAAGTATGGATGAATGGAAGGAAGGATGGATGGATTAATGAATGGATGAATGCATGGATGGATGGAAGGAAGGAAGGATGGAAGGAAGGAAGGAATGAAGTAAGGAAGGATGGATGGATGGATTGATGGATGGATGGATGGATGGAAGGAAGGATATATGGAAGGAAGGACGGAAGGAAGGATGGATGGATGGAAGGATGGATGGATGGATGAATGGATGGATGTTTGGAAGGATGCATGGATGGACGGAAGGATGGATGGATGGATGGATGGATGGATGGATGTACGGATGGAAGGAATGTATGCATGGAAGGAGGCAAGGATGGATGGATGGATGGATGGATGAATGGATGGATGGCTGGATGGATGGATGTATGGATGGAAGGATGGATTGATGGATGGATGGATGAATGGATGGATGTTTCGAAGGATGGATGGATGGATGGATTGATGGATGGAAGGATGGATGGACGGATGGAAGGATGGATGGATGGATTGAAGGAAGGACGAATGGACGGATGGATGAATGGAAGGATGGATGGATGAAATGAAGGAAAGATGGAAGGATGGATAGATGGCGGGATTGCTTCAAGGAAGGAAGGATGGATGAATGGATGGATGGATTAAAGGAAGGACGGATGGACGGATGGATGGATGGATGGATTGAAGGAAGGATGAACAAATGGATGGACGAATGGACAGATGGATGGATGTATGGAAGGATGGATAGAAGGAAGGACGGATGGAATTGATGGACGGATGGATCGATCGATGGATGGATGGAATGATGGATTGAAGGAAGGACGGATGGATGGATGGATGGATGGATGGATGGAAGGATGGATGGATGTATAGAAGGATGGATAGAAGGAAGGAAGGATGGATGGATGGTTGGATGGAAGGTAGGATGGATGGAATGAAGAAAGGACGGATGGATGGATGGATTGAAGGAAGGACGGATGGATGGATGGATGGATGGATGGATGGATGGATGGATGGAAGGATGGATGGATGGAAGGAAGGACGCATGGATGGAAGGATGGATGTATGGAAGGATGGATAGAAGGAAGGACGGAAGGATGTATGGAAGGATGGATAGAAGGAAGGACGGATTGATGGACGGATTGATGGAAGGTTGGATGGACGGATGCACGGATGCAATGAAGGAAGGACGGATGGACGGATGGATGGAAGAACGGATGGACAGACGGACGGACGGACGGATGGATGGAGGGAAGGAAGGAAGGAGGATGGATGGATTGATGGATGGATGGATGGATGGATGGATGGATGGATGGCTGAATGGATGGATGGATTGAAGGAAGGACGGATGGACGGATGGACGGATGGATGGATGGATGGATGGAAGGATGGATGGATGGCTTGATGGATCGATGGAAGAATGGATGGATGGATGGATGGATGGATGGATGAATGGATGGATGGATGGTTTGATGGATGGATGGATGGATGGACTGAAGGAAGGACGGATGGACGGATGGATGGATGAATGGACGGACGGATGGATGGATGGATGGATGAATGGTTGGATGGATGGATGAATGGATTGAAGGATGGATGGATGGATGGATGGTTCGATGGATGAAAGGAAGGATGGATGGATTGGTGGAAGGATGGATGGATGGACAGACAGACGGACGGAATGATGGATGGAAGGAAGGAAGGAAGGAGGATGGATGGATTGATGGATGGATGGATGGATGGATGGATGGATGGATGGATGGATGGATGGATGGATAGAAGGAAGGACGGATGGACGGACGGACGGATGGATGGATGGATGGAAGGATGGATGGATGGCTTGATGGATCGATGGAAGAATGGATGGATGGATGGATGGATGGATGGATGGATGGTTTGATGGATGGAAGGAAGGTTGGATGGATGGGTGGACGGATGGATGGATGGACAGATGGACGGACGGACGGATGGATGGAATGAAGGAAGGAAGGATGGACGGAATGACGGATGGATGGATGGATGGAAGGAGGGATGGATGGCTTGATGGATCGATGGAAGAATGGATGGAAGGATGGATGGATGGATGGAAGGATGGATGGATGGATGGATGGTATGATGGATGGATGGATGGAAGGATTGAAGGAAGGCCGGATGGACGGATGGACGGATTGATGGATGGACGGATGGATGGATGGATAGTTGGATGGATGGATGAATGGATTGAAGGATGGATGGATGGATGGATGGTTTGATGGATGGAAGGAAGGATGGATGGATGGGTGGACAGATGGATGGGTGGATGGATGGATGGATGGATGGATGGATGGATGGTTTGATTGAGGGATGGATGCATGGATGGATGGATGAATGAATGGATGGATTGAAGGAAGGATGGATGGATGGATTGAAGGAAGGAAGGAAAGATGGATGGATGGAAGAATGGAAGGATGGATGGATGGAAGGATGGAAGGATGGATGGATGGTGAATGAATGGATGGAAGGATGGATGGAAGGAAGGAAGGAACGAATGAACGATGTATGGAAGGAAGGAAGTATGGATGGATGGATGGATGGATGGATGGATGGATGGATGGATGGATGGATGGATGGAAGGATGGATGAATGGATGGAAGGATGGATGGAAGGATGAATGTAAGGAAAGATGAATGGATGGAAGGACGTATGGAAGGACGGATGGAAGGAAGGAAGATTGGATGGATGGATGGATGGAATGGATGAATGGAAGGGTGGATGGATGGATGGATGCATGGCTGGATGTAAGGAAGGAAGGAGGATGGATGGAAAGATGGAAGCGTAGATGGATGGAAGGATGGAAGGATGGAAGGATGGATGAATGGATGGATGGTTGGATGGTAGGCTGGTTGGTTGGTAGGATGGATGGAAGGATGGATGGGAGGATGGATGGATGGAAGGATGCATGGATGGAAGGTGGCAGTATGGTTGGATGGATAGATGGAAGTATGGATGAATGGAAGGAAGGATGGATGGATTAATGAATGGATGAATGCATGGATGGATGGAAGGAAGGAAGGAAGGAAGGAAGGAAGGAATGAAGTAAGGAAGGATGGATGGATGGATTGATGGATGGATGGATGGATGGAAGGAAGGATATATGGAAGCAAGGACGGAAGGAAGGATGGATGGATGGAAGGATGGATGGATGGATGGATGGATGAATGGATGAATGTTTGGAAGGATGCATGGATGGACGGATGGATGGATGGATGTATGGATGTACGGATGGAAGGAATGTATGCATGGAAGGAGGCAAGTATGGATGAATGGATGGATGGATGAATGGATGGATGGCTGGATGGATGGATGTATGGATGGAAGGATGGATTGATGGATGGATGGATGAATGGATGGATGTTAGGAAGGATGCATGGATGGACGGATGGATGGTCGGATGGAAGGATGGATGGAAGGATGGGTGGATGGCTGCCTGGAAGGATGGATGGATAGTGGGATGGATGGATGGATGGATCGAAGGAAGGATGGATGGATCGATGGATGGATGAATGGATGGATGTTTCGAAGGATGGATGGATGGATGGATGGATTGATGGATGGAAGGTTGGTTGGATGGATGGATGGATTGAAGGAAGGACGAATGGATGGATGGATGAATGGAAGGATGGATGGATGAATTGAAGGAAAGATGGAAGGATGGATGGAGGGAGGGATTGTTTCAAGGAAGGAAGGATGGATGAATGGATGGATGGATTAAAGGAAGGACAGATGGACGGATGGATGGATTGAAGGAAGGATGTACAAGTGGATGGACGGATGGACGGATGGATGGATGTATGGAAGGATGGATAGAAGGAAGGACGGATGGAATTGATGGATTGAAGGAAGGACGGATGGTTGGATGGATGGATGGATGGTTGGATGGATGGATGGAAGGATGGATGGATTGAAGGAAGGATGGATTGAAAGAAGGATGGATGGATGGACGGATGGATGGATGTATAGAAGGATGGATAGAAGGAAGGATGGATGGATGGATGGATGGATGGAATGAAGGAAGGATGTATGGACGGATGGACGGATGGATGGACGGATGGACGGATGGACGGATGGACGGATGGATGGATGGATGGATGGATGGATGGATGGTTGGATGGATTGAAGGAAGGACGGAAGGATGGATGGATGGTTGGATGGATGGATGGATGGATTGAAGGAAGGACGGATGGATGGGAGGATGGATGGATGGATTGATGGAAGGACAGAGGGATGGATGGATGGATGGATGACTGGATGGTTTGAAGGAAGGACGGATGGATGGAAAGATGGATGGATGGATGGATGGATTGAAGGAAGGACGGTTGGATGGATGCATTGAAGTAAAGACGGATGGATGGATGGATTGAAGGAAGGACGGATGGATGGATGGATGGATGGATGGATGGATGGATGGATGGATGGATGGAAGGATGGATGGATGGAAGGAAGGACGGATTGATGGAAGGATGGATGTATGGAAGGATGGATAGAAGGAAGGTCGGAAGGATGTATGGAAGGATGGATAGAAGGAAGGACGGATTTAAGGATGGATGGATGGAAGGTTTGATGGATGGATGGAAGGATGTATTGAAGGAAGGACGGATGGACGGACGGACGGATGGATGGACGGATGGATGAATGGATGGTTGGATGGATGGATGGATGGATGAATGGATGGTTTGATGGATGGAAGGAAGGATGGATGGATGGGAGGACGGATGGATAGAAGGACAGACTGACGGACGGACGGAAGGATGGATGGATGGTTGGATGGATGGATGGATGGATGGATGGTTTGATGGATGTAAGGAAGGATGGATGGATGGGTGGATGGATGGTTTGATGGATGGATGGATGGATGGATTGAAGGAAGGACGGATGGACGGACGGACGGATGGATGGACGGACGGATGGATGGATGGATGGATGGATGGATGGATGGATGGATGGATGGATGGATGGATGGATGAATGGATGGTTTGATGGATGGATGGATGGATGGATTGAAGGAAGGACGGATGGACGGACGGACGGATTGATGGACGGACGGATGGATAGATGGATGGATGGATGGATGGATGGATGGATGAATGGATTGAAGGATGGATGGATGGATGGTTTGATGGATGGAAGGAAGGATGGATGGATGGGTGGACGGACGGATGGATGGATGCATGGAAGGATGGATGGATGGATGAATGGATGGATGGATTGAAGGAAGGATGGATGGATGGATTGAAGGAAGGATGGATGGATGGATTGAAGGAAGGAAGGATGGATGGATAGATGGAAGAATGGAAGGATGGATGGATGGGAGAATGGAAAAAAAGAAGGATGGATCGAGGGATGATTGGATGTATGGATGGAAGGATGGAAGGGTGGAAGGATGGATGGATGGATGATTGGATGGAAGGATGGATGGATGTTGAATGAATGGATGGAAGGATGGATGGGAGGAAGGAAGGAAGGAAGGATGTATGGAAGGAAGGATGTATGGATGGATGGATGGATGGATGGATGGATGGATGGATGGATGGAAGGAAGGAGGATGGATGGATAGATGGAAGCTTGGATGGATGGAAGGATGGAAGGATGGATGAATGGATGGATGGTTGGATGGTAGGCTGGTTGGTTGGTAGGATGGATGGCAGGATGGATCGAAGGATGGATGGATGGAAGGATGCATGGATGGAAGGTGGCAGTATGGATGGATGGAAGGATGGAAGTATGGATGGGTGGAAGGAAGGATGGATGGATTAATGACTGGATGAATGCATGGATGGATGGAAGGAAGGAAGGAAGGAAGGAAGGAAGGATGGATGGATGGATGGATGGATGGATGGATGGATGGAAGGAAGGATGTATGGAAGGAAGGACGGAAGGAAGGATGGATGGATGGAAGGATGGATGGATGGATGGATGGATGGATGGATGGATGGATGGATGGATGGTTTGATTGAGGGATGGATGGATGGATGGATGGATGAATGGATGGATGGATTGAAGGAAGGATGGATGGATGGATTGAAGAAAGGAAGGATGGATGGATGGATGGAAGAATGGAAGGATGGATGGAAGGATGGGAGGAAAGAAGGATGGCTGGATGGATGGTTGGATGTTTGGATGGAAGGATGGAAGGGTGGAAGGATGGATGGATGTATGATTGGATGAAAGGATGGATGGATTGTGAATGAATGGATGGAAGGATGGATGGAAGGAAGGAAGGTAGGAAGGATGTATGGAAGGAAGGAAGTATGGATGGATGGATGGACGGATGGATGGTTGGCTGGATGGATGGATGGAAGGAAGGAAGGAGGATGGATGGATAGATGGATGCTTGGATGGATGGAAGAATGGAAGGATGGATGAATGGATGGATGGTTGGATGGAAGGCTGGTTGGTTGGTAGGATGGATGGCAGGATGCAAGGTGGCAGTATGGATGGATGGAAGGATGGAAGTATGGATGGGTGGAAGGAAGGATGGATGGATTAATGACTGGATGAATGAATGGATGGATGGAAGGAAGGAAAGAAGGAAGGAAGGAAAGATGGATGGATGGATGGAGGAATGGTTGGAAGGAAGGATGTATGGAAGGAAGGATGGAAGGAAGGATGGATGGATGGAAGGATGGATGGATGGATGGATGGATGAATGGATGGATGTTTGGAAGGATGCATGCATGGACGGATGGATGGATGGATGGATGAATGGATGGATGGATGGTTTGATGGATGGATGGATGGATGGACTGAAGGAAGGACGGATGGACGGATGGATGGATGAATGGACGGACGGATGGATGGATGGATGGATGAATGGTTGGATGGATGGATGAATGGATTGAAGGATGGATGGATGGATGGATGGTTCGATGGATGAAAGGAAGGATGGATGGATTGGTGGAAGGATGGATGGATGGACAGACAGACGGACGGAAGGATCGATGGAAGGAAGGAAGGAAGGAGGATGGATGGATTGATGGATGGATGGATGGATGGATGGATGGATGGATGGATGGATGGATGGATGGATAGAAGGAAGGACGGATGGACGGACGGACGGATGGATGGATGGATGGAAGGATGGATGGATGGCTTGATGGATCGATGGAAGAATGGATGGATGGATGGATGGATGGATGGATGGATGGTTTGATGGATGGAAGGAAGGTTGGATGGATGGGTGGACGGATGGATGGATGGACAGACGGACGGACGGACGGATGGATGGAATGAAGGAAGGAAGGATGGACGGAATGACGGATGGATGGATGGATGGAAGGAGGGATGGATGGCTTGATGGATCGATGGAAGAATGGATGGAAGGATGGATGGATGGATGGAAGGATGGATGGATGGATGGATGGTATGATGGATGGATGGATGGAAGGATTGAAGGAAGGCCGGATGGACGGATGGACGGATTGATGGATGGACGGATGGATGGATGGATAGTTGGATGGATGGATGAATGGATTGAAGGATGGATGGATGGATGGATGGTTTGATGGATGGAAGGAAGGATGGATGGATGGGTGGACAGATGGATGGGTGGATGGATGGATGGATGGATGGATGGATGGATGGTTTGATTGAGGGATGGATGCATGGATGGATGGATGAATGAATGGATGGATTGAAGGAAGGATGGATGGATGGATTGAAGGAAGGAAGGAAAGATGGATGGATGGAAGAATGGAAGGATGGATGGATGGAAGGATGGAAGGATGGATGGATGGTGAATGAATGGATGGAAGGATGGATGGAAGGAAGGAAGGAACGAATGAACGATGTATGGAAGGAAGGAAGTATGGATGGATGGATGGATGGATGGATGGATGGATGGATGGATGGATGGATGGATGGAAGGATGGATGAATGGATGGAAGGATGGATGGAAGGATGAATGTAAGGAAAGATGAATGGATGGAAGGACGTATGGAAGGACGGATGGAAGGAAGGAAGATTGGATGGATGGATGGATGGAATGGATGAATGGAAGGGTGGATGGATGGATGGATGCATGGCTGGATGTAAGGAAGGAAGGAGGATGGATGGAAAGATGGAAGCGTAGATGGATGGAAGGATGGAAGGATGGAAGGATGGATGAATGGATGGATGGTTGGATGGTAGGCTGGTTGGTTGGTAGGATGGATGGAAGGATGGATGGGAGGATGGATGGATGGAAGGATGCATGGATGGAAGGTGGCAGTATGGTTGGATGGATAGATGGAAGTATGGATGAATGGAAGGAAGGATGGATGGATTAATGAATGGATGAATGCATGGATGGATGGAAGGAAGGAAGGAAGGAAGGAAGGAAGGAATGAAGTAAGGAAGGATGGATGGATGGATTGATGGATGGATGGATGGATGGAAGGAAGGATATATGGAAGCAAGGACGGAAGGAAGGATGGATGGATGGAAGGATGGATGGATGGATGGATGGATGAATGGATGGATGTTTGGAAGGATGCATGGATGGACGGATGGATGGATGGATGTATGGATGTACGGATGGAAGGAATGTATGCATGGAAGGAGGCAAGTATGGATGAATGGATGGATGGATGAATGGATGGATGGCTGGATGGATGGATGTATGGATGGAAGGATGGATTGATGGATGGATGGATGAATGGATGGATGTTAGGAAGGATGCATGGATGGACGGATGGATGGTCGGATGGAAGGATGGATGGAAGGATGGGTGGATGGCTGCCTGGAAGGATGGATGGATAGTGGGATGGATGGATGGATGGATCGAAGGAAGGATGGATGGATCGATGGATGGATGAATGGATGGATGTTTCGAAGGATGGATGGATGGATGGATGGATTGATGGATGGAAGGTTGGTTGGATGGATGGATGGATTGAAGGAAGGACGAATGGATGGATGGATGAATGGAAGGATGGATGGATGAATTGAAGGAAAGATGGAAGGATGGATGGAGGGAGGGATTGTTTCAAGGAAGGAAGGATGGATGAATGGATGGATGGATTAAAGGAAGGACAGATGGACGGATGGATGGATTGAAGGAAGGATGTACAAGTGGATGGACGGATGGACGGATGGATGGATGTATGGAAGGATGGATAGAAGGAAGGACGGATGGAATTGATGGATTGAAGGAAGGACGGATGGTTGGATGGATGGATGGATGGTTGGATGGATGGATGGAAGGATGGATGGATTGAAGGAAGGATGGATTGAAAGAAGGATGGATGGATGGACGGATGGATGGATGTATAGAAGGATGGATAGAAGGAAGGATGGATGGATGGATGGATGGATGGAATGAAGGAAGGATGTATGGACGGATGGACGGATGGATGGACGGATGGACGGATGGACGGATGGACGGATGGATGGATGGATGGATGGATGGATGGATGGTTGGATGGATTGAAGGAAGGACGGAAGGATGGATGGATGGTTGGATGGATGGATGGATGGATTGAAGGAAGGACGGATGGATGGGAGGATGGATGGATGGATTGATGGAAGGACAGAGGGATGGATGGATGGATGGATGACTGGATGGTTTGAAGGAAGGACGGATGGATGGAAAGATGGATGGATGGATGGATGGATTGAAGGAAGGACGGTTGGATGGATGCATTGAAGTAAAGACGGATGGATGGATGGATTGAAGGAAGGACGGATGGATGGATGGATGGATGGATGGATGGATGGATGGATGGATGGATGGAAGGATGGATGGATGGAAGGAAGGACGGATTGATGGAAGGATGGATGTATGGAAGGATGGATAGAAGGAAGGTCGGAAGGATGTATGGAAGGATGGATAGAAGGAAGGACGGATTTAAGGATGGATGGATGGAAGGTTTGATGGATGGATGGAAGGATGTATTGAAGGAAGGACGGATGGACGGATGGACGGATGGATGGCCGGATGGATGAATGGATGGTTGGATGGATGGATGGATGGATGAATGGATGGTTTGATGGATGGAAGGAAGGATGGATGGATGGGAGGACGGATGGATAGAAGGACAGACTGACGGACGGACGGAAGGATGGATGGATGGTTGGATGGATGGATGGATGGATGGATGGTTTGATGGATGTAAGGAAGGATGGATGGATGGGTGGACGGACGGATGGATGGGTGGATGGATGGTTTGATGGATGGATGGATGGATGGATTGAAGGAAGGACGGATGGACGGACGGACGGATGGATGGACGGACGGATGGATGGATGGATGGATGGATGGATGGATGGATGGATGGATGGATGGATGGATGAATGGATGGTTTGATGGATGGATGGATGGATGGATTGAAGGAAGGACGGATGGACGGACGGACGGATTGATGGACGGACGGATGGATAGATGGATGGATGGATGGATGGATGGATGGATGAATGGATTGAAGGATGGATGGATGGATGGTTTGATGGATGGAAGGAAGGATGGATGGATGGGTGGACGGACGGATGGATGGATGCATGGAAGGATGGATGGATGGATGAATGGATGGATGGATTGAAGGAAGGATGGATGGATGGATTGAAGGAAGGATGGATGGATGGATTGAAGGAAGGAAGGATGGATGGATAGATGGAAGAATGGAAGGATGGATGGATGGGAGAATGGAAAAAAAGAAGGATGGATCGAGGGATGATTGGATGTATGGATGGAAGGATGGAAGGGTGGAAGGATGGATGGATGGATGATTGGATGGAAGGATGGATGGATGTTGAATGAATGGATGGAAGGATGGATGGGAGGAAGGAAGGAAGGAAGGATGTATGGAAGGAAGGATGTATGGATGGATGGATGGATGGATGGATGGATGGATGGATGGATGGAAGGAAGGAGGATGGATGGATAGATGGAAGCTTGGATGGATGGAAGGATGGAAGGATGGATGAATGGATGGATGGTTGGATGGTAGGCTGGTTGGTTGGTAGGATGGATGGCAGGATGGATCGAAGGATGGATGGATGGAAGGATGCATGGATGGAAGGTGGCAGTATGGATGGATGGAAGGATGGAAGTATGGATGGGTGGAAGGAAGGATGGATGGATTAATGACTGGATGAATGCATGGATGGATGGAAGGAAGGAAGGAAGGAAGGAAGGAAGGATGGATGGATGGATGGATGGATGGATGGATGGATGGAAGGAAGGATGTATGGAAGGAAGGACGGAAGGAAGGATGGATGGATGGAAGGATGGATGGATGGATGGATGGATGGATGGATGGATGGATGGATGGATGGTTTGATTGAGGGATGGATGGATGGATGGATGGATGAATGGATGGATGGATTGAAGGAAGGATGGATGGATGGATTGAAGAAAGGAAGGATGGATGGATGGATGGAAGAATGGAAGGATGGATGGAAGGATGGGAGGAAAGAAGGATGGCTGGATGGATGGTTGGATGTTTGGATGGAAGGATGGAAGGGTGGAAGGATGGATGGATGTATGATTGGATGAAAGGATGGATGGATTGTGAATGAATGGATGGAAGGATGGATGGAAGGAAGGAAGGTAGGAAGGATGTATGGAAGGAAGGAAGTATGGATGGATGGATGGACGGATGGATGGTTGGCTGGATGGATGGATGGAAGGAAGGAAGGAGGATGGATGGATAGATGGATGCTTGGATGGATGGAAGAATGGAAGGATGGATGAATGGATGGATGGTTGGATGGAAGGCTGGTTGGTTGGTAGGATGGATGGCAGGATGCAAGGTGGCAGTATGGATGGATGGAAGGATGGAAGTATGGATGGGTGGAAGGAAGGATGGATGGATTAATGACTGGATGAATGAATGGATGGATGGAAGGAAGGAAAGAAGGAAGGAAGGAAAGATGGATGGATGGATGGAGGAATGGTTGGAAGGAAGGATGTATGGAAGGAAGGATGGAAGGAAGGATGGATGGATGGAAGGATGGATGGATGGATGGATGGATGAATGGATGGATGTTTGGAAGGATGCATGCATGGACGGATGGATGGATGGATGGATGTATGGATGGAAGGAATGTATGCATGGAAGGATGCAAGGATGGATGGATGGATGGATGGATGAATGGATGGATGGCTGGATGGATGGATGTATGGATGGAAGGATGGATGGATGGATGGATGGATGAATCGATGGATGTTAGGAAGGATGCATGGATGGACGGATGGATGGACGGATGGAAGGATGGATGGAAGGATGGATGGTTGGCTGGCTGGAAGGATTGATGGATAGTGGGATGGATGGATGGATGGATAGTGGAATGGATGGATGGTTGGATCGAAGGAAGGATGGATGGATCGATGGATGGATGAATGAATGGATGTTTCGAAGGATGGATGGATGGATGGATGGATTGATGGATGGAAGGATGGATGGACGGATGGAAGGATGGATGGATGGATTGAAGGAAGGACGAATGGACGGATGGATGAATGGAAGGATGGATGGATAAAATGAAGGAAAGATGGAAGGATGGATGGATGGCGGGATTGCTTCAAGGAAGGAAGGATGTATGAATGGATGGATGGATTAAAGGAAAGACGGATGGACGGATGGATGGATGGATGGATTGAAGGAAGGATGAACAAATGGATGGACGGATGGACGGATGGATGGATGTATGGAAGGATGGATAGAAGGAAGGACGGCTGGAATTGATGGACGGATGGATCGATCGATGGATGGATGGAATGATGGATTGAAGGAAGGACGGATGGATGGATGGATGGATGGATGGATGGATGGATGGATGGATGGAAGGATGGATGGATTGAAGGAAGGATGGATTGAAAGAAGGATGGATGGATGGACGGATGGATGGATGTATAGAAGGATGGATAGAAGGAAGGACGGATGGATGGATGGTTGGATGGAAGGTAGGATGGATGGAATGAAGAAAGGACGGATGGATGGATGGATTGAAGGAAGGACGGATGGATTGATGGATGAATGGATGGATGTTTGGAAGGATGCATCGATGGACGGATGGATGGATGGATGGATGTATGGATGGAAGGAATGTATGCATGGAAGGATGCAAGGATGGATGGATGGATGGATGGATGAATGGATGGATGGCTGGATGGATGGATGGATGGTTTGATGGATGGAAGGAAGGATGGATGGATGGGTGGACAGATGGATGGATGGATGGATGGATGGATGGATGGATGGATGGATGGTTTGATTGAGGGATGGATGCATGGATGGATGGATGGATTGAAGGAAGGATGGATGGATGGATGGTTTGATTGAGGGATGGATGCATGGATGGATGGATGAATGGATGGATGGATTGAAGGAAGGATGGATGGATGGATTGAAGGAAGGAAGGAAAGATGGATGGATGGAAGAATGGAAGGATGGATGGATGGAAGGATGGAAGGATGGATGGATGGTGAATGAATGGATGGAAGGATGGATGGAAGGAAGGAAGGAACGAATGAACGATGTATGGAAGGAAGGAAGCATGGATGGATGGATGGATGGATGGATGGATGGATGGATGGATGGATGGATGGATGGAAGAATGGATGAATGGATGGAAGGATGGATGGAAGGATGAATGGAAGGAAAGATGAATGGATGGAAGGACGTATGGAAGGATGGATGGAAGGAAGGAAGCTTGGATGGATGGATGGATGGAATGGATGAATGGAAGGGTGGATGGATGGATGGATGCATGGCTGGATGTAAGGAAGGAAGGAGGATGGATGGAAAGATGGAAGCTTAGATGGAATGAAGGATGGAAGGATGGAAGGATGGATCAATGGATGGATGGTTGGATGGTAGGCTGGTTGGTTGGTAGGATGGATGGCAGGATGGATGGGAGGATGGATGGATGGAAGGATGCATGGATGGAAGGTGGCAGTATGGTTGGATGGATAGATGGAAGTATGGATGAATGGAAGGAAGGATGGATGGATTAATGAATGGATGAATGCATGGATGGATGGAAGGAAGGAAGGAAGGAAGGAAGGAAGGAAGGAATGAAGTAATGAAGGATGGATGGATGGATTGATGGATGGATGGATGGATGGAAGGAAGGATATATGGAAGCAAGGATGGAAGGAAGGATGGATGGATGGAAGGATGGATGGATGGATGGATGGATGAATGGATGGATGTTTGGAAGGATGCATGGATGGACGGATGGATGGATGGATGGATGGATGTACGGATGGAAGGAATGTATGCATGGAAGGAGGCAAGGATGGATGGATGGATGGATGGATGAATGGATGGATGGCTGGATGGATGGATGTATGGATGGAAGGATGGATTGATGGATGGATGGATGAATGGATGGATGTTAGGAAGGATGCATGGATGGACGGATGGATGGCTGCCTGGAAGGATGGATGGATAGTGGGATGGATGGATGGATGGATCGAAGGAAGGATGGATGGATCGATGGATGGATGAATGGATGGATGTTTCGAAGGATGGATGGATGGATGGATGGATTGACGGATGGAAGGTTGGATGGATGGATGGATGGATTGAAGGAAGGACGAATGGATGGATGGATGAATGGAAGGATGGATGGATGAATTGAAGGAAAGATGGAAGGATGGATGGAGGGAGGGATTGTTTCAAGGAAGGAAGGATGGATGAATGGATGGATGGATTAAAGGAAGGACAGATGGACGGATGGAGGGATTGAAGGAAGGATGTACAAGTGGATGGACGGATGGACGGATGGATGGATGTATGGAAGGATGGATAGAAGGAAGGACGGATGGAATTGATGGATTGAAGGAAGGACGGATGGATGGATGGATGGATGGATGGATGGATGGATGGATGGAAGGATGGATGGATTGAAGGAAGGATGGATTGAAAGAAGGATGGATGGATATATAGAAGGATGGATAGAAGGAAGGATGGATGGATGGATGGATGGATGGAATGAAGGAAGGATGTATGGACGGATGGACGGATGGATGGACGGATGGACGGATGGATGGATGGATGGATGGATGGATGGATGGATGGTTGGATGGATTGAAGGAAGGACGGAAGGATGGATGGATGGTTGGATGGATGGATGGATGGATTGAAGGAAGGACGGATGGATGGGAGGATGGATGGATGGATTGATGGAAGGACAGAGGGATGGATGGATGGATGGATGAATGGATGGTTTGAAGGAAGGACGGATGGATGGAAAGATGGATGGATGGATGGATGGATTGAAGGAAGGACGGTTGGATGGATGGATTGAAGTAAAGACGGATGGATGGATGGATTGAAGGAAGGACGGATGGATGGATGGATGGATGGATGGATGGATGGATGGATGGATGGAAGGAAGGATGGATGGAAGGAAGGACGGATTGATGGAAGGATGGATGTATGGAAGGA
Source organism: Isurus oxyrinchus (assembly GCA_026770705.1). Lineage (NCBI taxonomy): Eukaryota > Metazoa > Chordata > Chondrichthyes > Lamniformes > Lamnidae > Isurus > Isurus oxyrinchus. The sequence continues at coordinate 151,131 of JANJGN010001209.1, read as the reverse complement.
TGGATAGAAGGAAGGTCGGAAGGATGTATGGAAGGATGGATAGAAGGAAGGACGGATTTAAGGATGGATGGATGGAAGGTTTGAGGGATGAATGGAAGGATGTATTGAAGGAAGGACGGATGGACGGACGGACGGATGGATGGACGGATGGATGAATGGATGGTTGGATGGATGGATGGATGGATGAATGGATGGTTTGATGGATGGAAGGAAGGATGGATGGATGGGAGGACGGATGGATAGAAGGACAGACTGACGGACGGACGGAAGGATGGATGGGTGGTTGGATGGATGGATGGATGGATGGATGGTTTGATGGATGTAAGGAAGGATGGATGGATGGGTGGACGGACGGATGGATGGGTGGATGGATGGTTTGATGGATGGATGGATGGATGGATTGAAGGAAGGACGGATGGACGGACGGACGGATGGATGGACGGACGGATGGATGGATGGATGGATGGATGGATGGATGGATGTATGGATGGATGGATGGATGAATGGATGGTTTGATGGATGGATGGATGGATGGATTGAAGGAAGGACGGATGGACGGACGGACGGATTGATGGACGGACGGATGGATAGATGGATGGATGGATGGATGGATGGATGGATGAATGGATTGAAGGATGGATGGATGGATGGATGGTTTGATGGATGGAAGGAAGGATGGATGGATGGGTGGACGGACGGGTGGATGGATGCATGGAAGGATGGATGGATGGATGAATGGATGGATGGATTGAAGGAAGGATGGATGGATGGATTGAAGGAAGGATGGATGGATGGATTGAAGGAAGGAAGGATGGATGGATAGATGGAAGAATGGAAGGATGGATGGATGGAAGGATGGAAAAAAAGAAGGATGGATCGAGGGATGATTGGATGTATGGATGGAAGGATGGAAGGGTGGAAGGATGGATGGATGGATGATTGGATGGAAGGATGGATGGATGTTGAATGAATGGATGGAAGGATGGATGGAAGGAAGGAAGGAAGGAACGATGTATGGAAGGAAGGATGTATGGATGGATGGATGAATGGATGGATGGATGGATGGATGGATGGAAGGAAGGAGGATGGATGGATAGATGGAAGCTTGGATGGATGGAAGGATGGAAGGATGGATGAATGGATGGATGGTTGGATGGTAGGCTGGTTGGTTGGTAGGATGGATGGCAGGATGGATCGAAGGATGGATGGATGGAAGGATGCATGGATGGAAGGTGGCAGTATGGATGGATGGAAGGATGGAAGTATGGATGGGTGGAAGGAAGGATGGATGGATTAATGACTGGATGAATGCATGGATGGATGGAAGGAAGGAAGGAAGGAAGGAAGGAAGGAAGGATGGATGGATGGATGGATGGATGGATGGATGGATGGAAGGAAGGATGTATGGAAGGAAGGACGGAAGGAAGGATGGATGGATGGATGGATGGATGGATGGATGGATGGATGGATGGATGGATGGATGGATGGATGGATGGATGGATGGATGGTTTGATTGAGGGATGGATGGATGGATGGATGGATGAATGGATGGATGGATTGAAGGAAGGATGGATGGATGGATTGAAGAAAGGAAGGATGGATGGATGGATGGAAGAATGGAAGGATGGATGGAAGGATGGGAGGAAAGAAGGATGGCTGGATGGATGGTTGGATGTTTGGATGGAAGGATGGAAGGGTGGAAGGATGGATGGATGTATGATTGGATGAAAGAATGGATGGATTGTGAATGAATGGATGGAAGGATGGATGGAAGGAAGGAAGGTAGGAAGGATGTATGGAAGGAAGGAAGTATGGATGGATGGATGGATGGATGGATGGATGGCTGGATGGATGGATGGAAGGAAGGAAGGAGGATGGATGGATAGATGGATGCTTGGATGGATGGAAGAATGGAAGGATGGATGAATGGATGGATGGTTGGATGGAAGGCTGGTTGGTTGGTAGGATGGATGGCAGGATGCAAGGTGGCAGTATGGATGGATGGAAGGATGGAAGTATGGATGGGTGGAAGGAAGGATGGATGGATTAATGACTGGATGAATGCATGGATGGATGGAAGGAAGGAAAGAAGGAAGGAAGGAAAGATGGATGGATGGATGGAGGAATGGTTGGAAGGAAGGATGTATGGAAGGAAGGATGGAAGGAAGGATGGATGGATGGAAGGATGGATGGATGGATGGATGGATGAATGGATGGATGTTAGGAAGGATGCATGGATGGACGGATGGATGGACGGATGGAAGGATGGATGGAAGGATGGATGGATGGCTGGCTGGAAGGATTGATGGATAGTGGGATGGATGGGTGGATGGATAGTGGAATGGATGGATGGTTGGATCGAAGGAAGGATGGATGGATCGATGGATGGATGAATGGATGGATGTTTCGAAGGATGGATGGATGGATGGATGGATTGATGGATGGAAGGATGGATGGACGGATGGAAGGATGGATGGATGGATTGAAGGAAGGACGAATGGACGGATGGATGAATGGAAGGATGGATGGATAAAATGAAGGAAAGATGGAAGGATGGATGGATGGCGGGATTGCTTCAAGGAAGGAAGGATGTATGAATGGATGGATGGATTAAAGGAAAGACGGATGGACGGATGGATGGATGGATGGATTGAAGGAAGGATGAACAAATGGATGGACGGATGGACGGATGGATGGATGTATGGAAGGATGGATAGAAGGAAGGACGGCTGGAATTGATGGACGGATGGATCGATCGATGGATGGATGGAATGATGGATTGAAGGAAGGACGGATGGATGGATGGATGGATGGATGGATGGATGGATGGATGGAAGGATGGATGGATTGAAGGAAGGATGGATTGAAAGAAGGATGGATGGATGGATGGATTGAAGGAAGGACGGTTGGATGGATGGATTGAAGTAAAGACGGATGGATGGATGGATTGAAGGAAGGACGGATGGATGGATGGATGGATGGATGGATGGATGGATGGATGGATGGAAGGAAGGATGGATGGAAGGAAGGACGGATTGATGGAAGGATGGATGTATGGAAGGATGGATAGAAGGAAGGTCGGAAGGATGTATGGAAGGATGGATAGAAGGAAGGACGGATTTAAGGATGGATGGATGGAAGGTTTGAGGGATGAATGGAAGGATGTATTGAAGGAAGGACGGATGGACGGACGGACGGATGGATGGACGGATGGATGAATGGATGGTTGGATGGATGGATGGATGGATGAATGGATGGTTTGATGGATGGAAGGAAGGATGGATGGATGGGAGGACGGATGGATAGAAGGACAGACTGACGGACGGACGGAAGGATGGATGGGTGGTTGGATGGATGGATGGATGGATGGATGGTTTGATGGATGTAAGGAAGGATGGATGGATGGGTGGACGGACGGATGGATGGGTGGATGGATGGTTTGATGGATGGATGGATGGATGGATTGAAGGAAGGACGGATGGACGGACGGACGGATGGATGGACGGACGGATGGATGGATGGATGGATGGATGGATGGATGGATGTATGGATGGATGGATGGATGAATGGATGGTTTGATGGATGGATGGATGGATGGATTGAAGGAAGGACGGATGGACGGACGGACGGATTGATGGACGGACGGATGGATAGATGGATGGATGGATGGATGGATGGATGGATGAATGGATTGAAGGATGGATGGATGGATGGATGGTTTGATGGATGGAAGGAAGGATGGATGGATGGGTGGACGGACGGGTGGATGGATGCATGGAAGGATGGATGGATGGATGAATGGATGGATGGATTGAAGGAAGGATGGATGGATGGATTGAAGGAAGGATGGATGGATGGATTGAAGGAAGGAAGGATGGATGGATAGATGGAAGAATGGAAGGATGGATGGATGGAAGGATGGAAAAAAAGAAGGATGGATCGAGGGATGATTGGATGTATGGATGGAAGGATGGAAGGGTGGAAGGATGGATGGATGGATGATTGGATGGAAGGATGGATGGATGTTGAATGAATGGATGGAAGGATGGATGGAAGGAAGGAAGGAAGGAACGATGTATGGAAGGAAGGATGTATGGATGGATGGATGAATGGATGGATGGATGGATGGATGGATGGAAGGAAGGAGGATGGATGGATAGATGGAAGCTTGGATGGATGGAAGGATGGAAGGATGGATGAATGGATGGATGGTTGGATGGTAGGCTGGTTGGTTGGTAGGATGGATGGCAGGATGGATCGAAGGATGGATGGATGGAAGGATGCATGGATGGAAGGTGGCAGTATGGATGGATGGAAGGATGGAAGTATGGATGGGTGGAAGGAAGGATGGATGGATTAATGACTGGATGAATGCATGGATGGATGGAAGGAAGGAAGGAAGGAAGGAAGGAAGGAAGGATGGATGGATGGATGGATGGATGGATGGATGGATGGAAGGAAGGATGTATGGAAGGAAGGACGGAAGGAAGGATGGATGGATGGATGGATGGATGGATGGATGGATGGATGGATGGATGGATGGATGGATGGATGGATGGATGGATGGATGGATGGATGGTTTGATTGAGGGATGGATGGATGGATGGATGGATGAATGGATGGATGGATTGAAGGAAGGATGGATGGATGGATTGAAGAAAGGAAGGATGGATGGATGGATGGAAGAATGGAAGGATGGATGGAAGGATGGGAGGAAAGAAGGATGGCTGGATGGATGGTTGGATGTTTGGATGGAAGGATGGAAGGGTGGAAGGATGGATGGATGTATGATTGGATGAAAGAATGGATGGAATGTGAATGAATGGCTGGAAGGATGGATGGAAGGAAGGAAGGTAGGAAGGATGTATGGAAGGAAGGAAGTATGGATGGATGGTTGGATGGATGGATGGATGGCTGGATGGATGGATGGAAGGAAGGAAGGAGGATGGATGGATAGATGGATGCTTGGATGGATGGAAGAATGGAAGGATGGATGAATGGATGGATGGTTGGATGGAAGGCTGGTTGGTTGGTAGGATGGATGGCAGGATGCAAGGTGGCAGTATGGATGGATGGAAGGATGGAAGTATGGATGGGTGGAAGGAAGGATGGATGGATTAATGACTGGATGAATGCATGGATGGATGGAAGGAAGGAAAGAAGGAAGGAAGGAAAGATGGATGGATGGATGGAGGAATGGTTGGAAGGAAGGATGTATGGAAGGAAGGATGGAAGGAAGGATGGATGGATGGAAGGATGGATGGATGGATGGATGGATGAATGGATGGATGTTCGGAAGGATGCATGCATGGACGGATGGATGGATGGATGGATGTATGGATGGAAGGAATGTATGCATGGAAGGATGCAAGGATGGATAGATGGATGGATGGCTGGATGGATGGATGTATGGATGGAAGGATGGATGGATGGATGGATGGATGAATCGATGTATGTTAGGAAGGATGCATGGATGGACGGATGGATGGACGGATGGAAGGATGGATGGAAGGATGGATGGATGGCTGGCTGGAAGGATTGATGGATAGTGGGATGGATGGGTGGATGGATAGTGGAATGGATGGATGGTTGGATCGAAGGAAGGATGGATGGATCGATGGATGGATGAATGGATGGATGTTTCGAAGGATGGATGGATGGATGGATGGATTGATGGATGGAAGGATGGATGGACGGATGGAAGGATGGATGGATGGATTGAAGGAAGGACGAATGGACGGATGGATGAATGGAAGGATGGATGGATAAAATGAAGGAAAGATGGAAGGATGGATGGATGGCGGGATTGCTTCAAGGAAGGAAGGATGTATGAATGGATGGATGGATTAAAGGAAAGACGGATGGACGGATGGATGGATGGATGGATTGAAGGAAGGATGAACAAATGGATGGACGGATGGACGGATGGATGGATGTATGGAAGGATGGATAGAAGGAAGGACGGCTGGAATTGATGGACGGATGGATCGATCGATGGATGGATGGAATGATGGATTGAAGGAAGGACGGATGGATGGATGGATGGATGGATGGATGGATGGATGGATGGAAGGATGGATGGATTGAAGGAAGGATGGATTGAAAGAAGGATGGATGGATGGATGGATTGAAGGAAGGACGGTTGGATGGATGGATTGAAGTAAAGACGGATGGATGGATGGATTGAAGGAAGGACGGATGGATGGATGGATGGATGGATGGATGGATGGATGGATGGATGGAAGGAAGGATGGATGGAAGGAAGGACGGATTGATGGAAGGATGGATGTATGGAAGGATGGATAGAAGGAAGGTCGGAAGGATGTATGGAAGGATGGATAGAAGGAAGGACGGATTTAAGGATGGATGGATGGAAGGTTTGAGGGATGAATGGAAGGATGTATTGAAGGAAGGACGGATGGACGGACGGACGGATGGATGGACGGATGGATGAATGGATGGTTGGATGGATGGATGGATGGATGAATGGATGGTTTGATGGATGGAAGGAAGGATGGATGGATGGGAGGACGGATGGATAGAAGGACAGACTGACGGACGGACGGAAGGATGGATGGGTGGTTGGATGGATGGATGGATGGATGGATGGTTTGATGGATGTAAGGAAGGATGGATGGATGGGTGGACGGACGGATGGATGGGTGGATGGATGGTTTGATGGATGGATGGATGGATGGATTGAAGGAAGGACGGATGGACGGACGGACGGATGGATGGACGGACGGATGGATGGATGGATGGATGGATGGATGGATGGATGTATGGATGGATGGATGGATGAATGGATGGTTTGATGGATGGATGGATGGATGGATTGAAGGAAGGACGGATGGACGGACGGACGGATTGATGGACGGACGGATGGATAGATGGATGGATGGATGGATGGATGGATGGATGAATGGATTGAAGGATGGATGGATGGATGGATGGTTTGATGGATGGAAGGAAGGATGGATGGATGGGTGGACGGACGGGTGGATGGATGCATGGAAGGATGGATGGATGGATGAATGGATGGATGGATTGAAGGAAGGATGGATGGATGGATTGAAGGAAGGATGGATGGATGGATTGAAGGAAGGAAGGATGGATGGATAGATGGAAGAATGGAAGGATGGATGGATGGAAGGATGGAAAAAAAGAAGGATGGATCGAGGGATGATTGGATGTATGGATGGAAGGATGGAAGGGTGGAAGGATGGATGGATGGATGATTGGATGGAAGGATGGATGGATGTTGAATGAATGGATGGAAGGATGGATGGAAGGAAGGAAGGAAGGAACGATGTATGGAAGGAAGGATGTATGGATGGATGGATGAATGGATGGATGGATGGATGGATGGATGGAAGGAAGGAGGATGGATGGATAGATGGAAGCTTGGATGGATGGAAGGATGGAAGGATGGATGAATGGATGGATGGTTGGATGGTAGGCTGGTTGGTTGGTAGGATGGATGGCAGGATGGATCGAAGGATGGATGGATGGAAGGATGCATGGATGGAAGGTGGCAGTATGGATGGATGGAAGGATGGAAGTATGGATGGGTGGAAGGAAGGATGGATGGATTAATGACTGGATGAATGCATGGATGGATGGAAGGAAGGAAGGAAGGAAGGAAGGAAGGAAGGATGGATGGATGGATGGATGGATGGATGGATGGATGGAAGGAAGGATGTATGGAAGGAAGGACGGAAGGAAGGATGGATGGATGGATGGATGGATGGATGGATGGATGGATGGATGGATGGATGGATGGATGGATGGATGGATGGATGGATGGATGGTTTGATTGAGGGATGGATGGATGGATGGATGGATGAATGGATGGATGGATTGAAGGAAGGATGGATGGATGGATTGAAGAAAGGAAGGATGGATGGATGGATGGAAGAATGGAAGGATGGATGGAAGGATGGGAGGAAAGAAGGATGGCTGGATGGATGGTTGGATGTTTGGATGGAAGGATGGAAGGGTGGAAGGATGGATGGATGTATGATTGGATGAAAGAATGGATGGATTGTGAATGAATGGATGGAAGGATGGATGGAAGGAAGGAAGGTAGGAAGGATGTATGGAAGGAAGGAAGTATGGATGGATGGATGGATGGATGGATGGATGGCTGGATGGATGGATGGAAGGAAGGAAGGAGGATGGATGGATAGATGGATGCTTGGATGGATGGAAGAATGGAAGGATGGATGAATGGATGGATGGTTGGATGGAAGGCTGGTTGGTTGGTAGGATGGATGGCAGGATGCAAGGTGGCAGTATGGATGGATGGAAGGATGGAAGTATGGATGGGTGGAAGGAAGGATGGATGGATTAATGACTGGATGAATGCATGGATGGATGGAAGGAAGGAAAGAAGGAAGGAAGGAAAGATGGATGGATGGATGGAGGAATGGTTGGAAGGAAGGATGTATGGAAGGAAGGATGGAAGGAAGGATGGATGGATGGAAGGATGGATGGATGGACGGATGGATGAATGGATGGATGTTTGGAAGGATGCGTGCATGGACGGATGGATGGATGGATGGATGTATGGATGGAAGGAATGTATGCATGGAAGGATGCAAGGATGGATAGATGGATGGATGGATGAATGGATGGATGGCTGGATGGATGGATGTATGGATGGAAGGATGGATGGATGGATGGATGGATGAATCGATGTATGTTAGGAAGGATGCATGGATGGACGGATGGATGGACGGATGGAAGGATGGATGGAAGGATGGATGGATGGCTGGCTGGAAGGATTGATGGATAGTGGGATGGATGGGTGGATGGATAGTGGAATGGATGGATGGTTGGATCGAAGGAAGGATGGATGGATCGATGGATGGATGAATGGATGGATGTTTCGAAGGATGGATGGATGGATGGATGGATTCATGGATGGAAGGATGGATGGACGGATGGAAGGATGGATGGATGGATTGAAGGAAGGACGAATGGACGGATGGATGAATGGAAGGATGGATGGATAAAATGAAGGAAAGATGGAAGGATGGATGGATGGCGGGATTGCTTCAAGGAAGGAAGGATGTATGAATGGATGGATGGATTAAAGGAAAGACGGATGGACGGATGGATGGATGGATGGATTGAAGGAAGGATGAACAAATGGATGGACGGATGGACGGATGGATGGATGTATGGAAGGATGGATAGAAGGAAGGACGGCTGGAATTGATGGACGGATGGATCGATCGATGGATGGATGGAATGATGGATTGAAGGAAGGACGGATGGATGGATGGATGGATGGATGGATGGATGGATGGATGGATGGAAGGATGGATGGATTGAAGGAAGGATGGATTGAAAGAAGGATGGATGGATGGACGGATGGATGGATGTATAGAAGGATGGATAGAAGGAAGGACGGATGGATGGATGGTTGGATGGAAGGTAGGATGGATGGAATGAAGAAAGGACGGATGGATGGATGGATTGAAGGAAGGACGGATGGATTGATGGATGAATGGATGGATGTTTGGAAGGATGCATCGATGGACGGATGGATGGATGGATGGATGTATGGATGGAAGGAATGTATGCATGGAAGGATGCAAGGATGGATGGATGGATGGATGGATGAATGGATGGATGGCTGGATGGATGGATGTATGGATGGAAGGATGGATGGATGGATGGATGGATGAATCGATGGATGTTAGGAAGGATGCATGGATGGACGGATGGATGGATGGATGGAAGGATGGATGGAAGGATGGATGGATGGCTGGCTGGAAGGATTGATGGATAGTGGGATGGATGGATGGATGGATAGTGGAATGGATGGATGGTTGGATCGAAGGAAGGATGGATGGATCGATGGATGGATGAATGGATGGATGTTTCGAAGGATGGATGGATGGATGGATGGATTGATGGATGGAAGGATGGATGGACGGATGGAAGGATGGATGGATGGATTGAAGGAAGGACGAATGGACAGATGGATGAATGGAAGGATGGATGGATGAAATGAAGGAAAGATGGAAGGATGGATGGATGGCGGGATTGCTTCAAGGAAGGAAGGATGGAGGAATGGATGGATGGATTAAAGGAAGGACGGATGGACGGATGGAAGGATGGATGGATTGAAGGAAGGATGAACAAATGGATGGACGGATGGACGGATGGATGGATGTATGGAAGGATGGATAGAAGGAAGGACGGATGGAATTGATGGACGGATGGATCGATGGATGGATGGATGGAATGATGGATTGAAGGAAGGACGGATGGATGGATGGATGGATGGATGGATGGATGGAAGGATGGATGGATTGAAGGAAGGACGGATGGATGGATGGTTGGATGGAAGGTAGGATGGATGGAATGAAGATAGGACGGATGGATGGATGGATTGAAGGAAGGACGGATGGATGGATGGATGAATGGATGGATGTTTGCGAGGATGCATCGATGGACGGATGGATGGATGGATGGATGTATGGATGGAAGGAATGTATGCATGGAAGGATGCAAGGATGGATGGATGGATGGATGGATGAATGGATGGATGGCTGGATGGATGGATGTATGGATGGAAGGATGGATGGATGGATGGATGGATGAATCGATGGATGTTAGGAAGGATGCATGGATGGACGGATGGATGGATGGATGGAAGGATGGATGGAAGGATGGATGGATGGCTGGCTGGAAGGATTGATGGATAGTGGGATGGATGGATGGATGGATAGTGGAATGGATGGATGGTTGGATCGAAGGAAGGATGGATGGATCGATGGATGGATGAATGGATGGATGTTTCGAAGGATGGATGGATGGATGGATGGATTGATGGATGGAAGGATGGATGGACGGATGGAAGGATGGATGGATGGATCGAAGGATGGACGAATGGACGGATGGATGAATGGAAGGATGGATGGATGAAATGAAGGAAAGATGGAAGGATGGATGGATGGCGGGATTGCTTCAAGGAAGGAAGGATGGATGAATGGATGGATGGATTAAAGGAAGGACGGATGGACGGATGGATGGATGGATTGAAGGAAGGATGAACAAATGGATGGACGGATGGACAGATGGATGGATGTATGGAAGGATGGATAGAAGGAAGGACGGATGGAATTGATGGACGGATGGATGGATGGATGGATGGATGGAAAGATGGATTGAAGGAAGGACGGATGGATGGATGGATGGATGGATGGATGGATGGATGGATGGAAGGATGGATGGATTGAAGGAAGGATGGATTGAAAGAAGGATGGATGGATGGACGGATGGATGGATGTATAGAAGGATGGATAGAAGGAAGGACGGATGGATGGATGGTTGGATGGAAGGTAGGATGGATGGAATGAGGAAAGGACGGATGGATGGATGGATTGAAGGAAGGACGGATGGATGGATGGATGGATGGATGGATGGATGGAAGGATGGATGGATGGAAGGAAGGAAGCATGGATGGAAGGATGGATGTATGGAAGGATGGATAGAAGGAAGGACGGAAGGATGTATGGAAGGATGGATAGAAGGAAGGACGGATTGATGGACGGATTGATGGAAGGTTGGATGGACGGATGGACGGATGCAATGAAGGAAGGACGGATGGACGGATGGAGGGAAGAACGGATGGACAGACGGACGGACGGACGGCTGGATGGTGGGAAGGAAGGAAGGAGGATGGATGGATTGATGGATGGATGGATGGATGGATGGATGGATGGCTGGATGGATGGATGGATTGAAGGAAGGACGGATGGACGGACGGACGTATGGATGGATGGATGGATGGAAGGATGGATGGATGGCTTGATGGATCGATGGAAGATTGGATGGATGGTTGGATGGATGGATTAATGAATGGATGGATGGATGGTTTGATGGATGGATGGATGGATGGATTGAAGGAAGGACGGATGGACGGATGGACGGATGGATGGACGGACGGATGGATGGATGGATGGATGAATGGTTGGATGGATGGATGAATGGATTGAACGATGGATGGATGGATGGATGGTTTGATGGATGCAAGGAAGGATGGATGGATTGGTGGAAGGATGGATGGATGGACAGACGGACGGACGGAAGGATGGATGGGAGGAAGGAAGGAAGGAGGATGGATGGATTGATGGACGGATGGATGGATGGATGGGTGGATGGATGGATGGATGGATGGATGGATGGATGGATGGATAGAAGGAAGGACGGATGGACGGACGGACGGACGGATGGATGGATGGAAGGATGGATGGATGGCTTGATGGATCGATGGAAGAATGGATGGATGGATGGATGGATGGATGGATGGATGGATGGATGGGCGGATGGATGGATGGATGGATGGATGGATGGATGGATGGATGGATGAATGGTTTGATTGAGGGATGGATGGATGGATGGATGGATGAATGGATGAATGGATTGAACGAAGGATGGATGGATGGATTGAAGGAAGGAAGGATGGATGGATGGACGGAAGAATGGAAGGATGGATGGATGGAAGGATGGAAGGAAATAAGGATGGATGGATGGATGATTGGATGTATGGATGGAAGGATGGAAGTATGGATGGATGGATGATTGGATGGAAGGATGGATGGATGGTGAATGAATGGATGGAAGGATGGATGGAAGGAAGGAAGGAAGGAAGGAAGAATGTAAGGAAGGAAGGAAGTATGGATGGATGGATGGATGGATGGATTGAAGGCAGGACGGATGGACGGACGGACGGATGGATGGACGGACGGATGGATGGATGGATGGATGGATGGATGGATGGATGGATGGATGGATGGATGGATAGAATGAAGGACGGATGGATGGACGGACGGATGGATGGATGGATGGAGGGATGGATGGATGGCTTGATGGATCGATGGAAGAATGGATGGATGGATGGATGGATGGCTGGATGGATGGATGGATGGTTTGATGGATGGATGGATGGATTGAAGGAACGACGGATGGACAAACGGACGGATGGATGGACGGACGGACGGATGGATGGATGGATGGATGGTTGGATGGATGGATGAATAGCTTGAAGGATGGATGGATGGATGGATGGATGCTTTGATGGATGGAAGGAAGAATGGATGGATGGGTGGACGGATGGATGGATTGATGGATGAATGGACGGATGGATGGATGGATGGTGAATGAATGCATGGAAGGATGGATGGAAGGAAGGAAGGAAGGAAGGAAGGATGTAAGGAAGGACGTATGGATGGATGGATGGATGGATGGATGGATGGATGGATGGATGGAAGGATGCATGAATGGATGGAAGGATGGATGGAAGGATGAATGGAAGGATGGATGAATGGCTTGATAGATCGATGGAAGAATGGATGGTTCGATGGATGGATGGATGGCTGGATGGATGGATGGATGGATGGATGATTTGATGGATGGATGGATGGATGGATTGAAGGAAGGACAGATGGACGGATGGACGGATGCATGGACGGACGGATGGATGGATGGATGGATGGATGGATGGATGGATGGATGGATGGATGGATGGATGGATGGATGGATGGATGGATGGTTTGATGGACGGATGGATGGATGGATTGAAGGACGGACGGACGGACGGATGGATGGATGGACGGATGGATGGATGGATGGATGGATGGTTGGATGGATGGATGAATGAATTGAAGGATGGATGGATGGATGGATGGTTTGATGGATGGAAGGAAGGATGGATGATGGGAGGACGGACGGATGGTTGGATGGATGGATGAATGGATTGAAGGATGGATGGATGGATGGATGCTTTGATGGATGGAAGGAAGGATGGATGGTTGGTTGGACGGACAGATGGATGGATGGATGCATGGATGGATGGATCGATGGATGGTTTGATGGATGGATGGATGGATGGATTGAAGGAAGGGCGGATGGACGGACGGACGGATGGAAGGACGGACGGATGGATGGATGGATGGCTGGATGGATGGTTGGATGGATGGATGGATGGATGGAAGGATGGATTGAAGGAAGGACGGATGGATGGATGGATGGATGGATGGATGGATGGATGGATGGATGGATTGAAGTAAAGAAGGATGGATGGATGGATTGAAGGAAGGACGGATGGATGGATGGATGGATGCATGGATGGATGGATGGCTGGATGGATGGATTGAAGGAAGGACGGATGGATGGAAAAATGGATGTATGGAAGGATGGATAGAAGGAAGGACGGATTGAAGGATGGATGGATGGAAGGTTGGATGGACGGATGGAAGGATGGAATGAATGAAGGTCGGATGGTCGGATGGCCAGATAGACGGATGGACAGTCGGACGGACGGATGGATGGATGGAGGGAAGGAAGGAAGGAGGATGGATGGATTGATGGATGGCTGGATGGATGGATGGATGGATGGATGGATGGATGGATGGATGGATGGATGGATTGAAGGAACGACGGATGGACGGACGGACGGATGGATGGATGGATGGAAGGATGGATGGATGGCTTGATGGATCGATGGAAGAATGGATGGATGGATGGATGGATGGATGAATGAATGGATGGATGGATGGTTTGATGGATGGATGGATGGATGGATTGAAGGAAGGACGGATGGAAGGACGGACGGATGGATGGACGGACGGAGGAATGGATGGATGGATGAATGGGTGGATGGATGGATGAATGGATTGCAGGATGGATGGATGGATGGATGGTTTGATGGAAGGAAGGAAAGATGGATGGAAGGGTGGACGGATGGATGGATGGTCAGACGGACGGACGGACGGATGGATGGAAGAAACGAAGGAAGGACTATGGATGGATTGATGGATGGATGGATGGATGGATGGATGGATGGATGGATGGATGGATGGATGGATTGATGGAAGGACGGATGGACGGACGGACGGATGGATGGATGGATGGAAGGATGGATGAATGGCTTGATGGATCGATGGAAGAATGGATGGATGGATGGATGGATGGATGGATGGTTTGATGGATGGATGGATGGATGGATTGAAGGAACAACGGATGGACAGACGGACGGATGGATGGACGGACGGATGGATGGATGGATGGATGGATGGTTGGATGGATGGAAGAAAGGATGGATGGATGGGTGGACGGATGCGTGGATGGATGGTTTGATCGAGGGATGGATGGATGGATGGATGGATGAATGGATGGATGGATTGAAGGAATGATGGATGGATGGATTGAAGGAAGGAAGGATGGATGGATGGATGGAAGGAAAGAAGGATGGAGGGATGGATGATTGGATGTATGGATGGAAGGATGGAAGGATGGAAGGATGGATGGATGGATGATTGGATGGAAGGATGGATGGATGGATGGATGGATTGAAGTAAAGAAGGATGGATGGATGGATTGAAGGAAGGACGGATGGATGGATGGATGGATGCATGGATGGATGGATGGCTGGATGGATGGATTGAAGGAAGGACGGATGGATGGAAAAATGGATGTATGGAAGGATGGATAGAAGGAAGGACGGATTGAAGGATGGATGGATGGAAGGTTGGATGGACGGATGGAAGGATGGAATGAAGGAAGGTCGGATGGTCGGATGGCCAGATAGACGGATGGACAGTCGGACGGACGGATGGATGGATGGAGGGAAGGAAGGAAGGAGGATGGATGGATTGATGGATGGCTGGATGGATGGATGGATGGATGGATGGATGGATGGATGGATGGATGGATTGAAGGAACGACGGATGGACGGACGGACGGATGGATGGATGGATGGAAGGATGGATGGATGGCTTGATGGATCGATGGAAGAATGGATGGATGGATGGATGGATGGATGAATGAATGGATGGATGGATGGTTTGATGGATGGATGGATGGATGGATTGAAGGAAGGACGGATGGAAGGACGGACGGATGGATGGACGGACGGAGGAATGGATGGATGGATGAATGGGTGGATGGATGGATGAATGGATTGCAGGATGGATGGATGGATGGATGGTTTGATGGAAGGAAGGAAAGATGGATGGAAGGGTGGACGGATGGATGGATGGTCAGACGGACGGACGGACGGATGGATGGAAGAAACGAAGGAAGGACTATGGATGGATTGATGGATGGATGGAT
>JANJGN010001209.1:130000-132500 GCA_026770705.1 Isurus oxyrinchus | reverse complement strand
AGAAGGATGGATGGATGGATGGATAGTAGGATGGATGGACGGAGGGATGGTTGGGGGGATGCATGTAAGTATGGATGGATAGAAGGATGGATGGATGGATGGATGGATGGATGGATGGATGAAAGGAAGGATGGAAGGATGGATTGATGGATGGAAGGATGGATAGAAGGATGGATGGATGGATGGATGCATGCATAGTTGGATGGATGGATGGATGGATGTATGGAAGGATGGATGGATGGATGGATGGAAGGATATAATGATGGGTGGATAGAAGGAAAAATGGATAGAAGGATGGATGGATGGAAGGAAGGAAGGAAGGATGGATGGAGTATTGATGGATAGAGGGATGGATGGATGGATGGATGGTGGGATGGATGTCGGGATGGATGTACGGATGGATGTAAGGATGGATAGATAGAAGGATGGATGGATAGCTGGATGGATGGATGGATGGATGGAAGAATCGATGGATGGATGGATGGAAGTGTGGATGGAAGGATGGATGGATGACAGAATGGATGGATAGAAGGATGGATGGCTGAATGGATGGATGGTTGGATGGAAGGATGGATGGGAAGGATGGAAGGATGGATGGGAAGGATGGAAGGATGGATGGATAGAAGGATTGATGAATGGATGGATGGATGGATGGATTGAAGGAAGGATGGCAGGATGGATGGATGGATGGAAGGATGGATGGAAGGATGGATAGAAGGATGGATGGATGGATGGATAGTAGGATGGATTGATTGAGGGATGGTTGGGGGGATGCATGTAAGTATGGATGGATAGAAGGATGGATGGATGGATGGATGGATGGATGGATGGATGAAAGGAAGGATGGAAGGATGGATTGATGGATGGAAGGATGGATAGAAGGATGGATTGATGGATGGATGGATCCATAGTTGGATGGAGGGATGGAAGGATAGATGGAAGGATGGATGGATGGATGAATGGATGCATGCATGGATGGATGGATGGATGTAAGGAAGGATGGATGGATGGATGGATGGAAGGATGTATAGATGGATAGATGGATAGATGGATGGACAGATGGATACATGGACGGATGGATACATGGACGGATGGATGGATGAATGGATTGATGAATGGATGGATGGATGGATGGATTGAAGGAAGGATGGGTGGATGGATGGACGGATGGATGGATAGATGGATTGATGGAATCATGATTGGATGGATGGATGGATTCAAGGAAGGATGGATGGACGGATGGATGGATGGATTGATGGTTGGATGGATTGAAGGAAGGACGGATGGACGGATGGATGGATGGATGGATTGAAGGAAGGACGGATGGACGGATGGACGGATGGATGGATGTATGGAAGTAAGGATAGAAGGAAGGACGGATGGAATTGATGGACGGATGGGTGGATCGATGGATAGATGGATGGATGGATTGAAGGAAGGACGGTTGGATGGATGGATGGATGGATGGATGGATGGAAGGATGGATGGATTGAAGGAAGGATGGATGGACGAAAGGATGGATAGATGGACGGATGGATGGATGTATGGAAGGATGGATGGAAGGAAGGACGGATGGAAGGATGGTTGGATGGAAGGTTGGATGGAAGGACGGATGGATGGATGGAATTCAGGAAGGATGGATGGACGGATGGACGGTTGGATGGACGGATGGACGGATGGACGGATGGATGGATGGATGGATGGATGGTTGGATGGTTTGAAGGAAGGACGGAAGGATGGATGGATGGATGGATGGATGGATGGATTGAAGAAAGGACGGATGGATGGATGGATGGATGGATGGAAGGATTGAAGGAATGACGGATGGATGGATGGATGGATGGATGTTTGGATGGATGGATGGATGGATTGAAGGAAGGACGGATGGATGGATGGATGGATGGATGGATGGATGGATGGATGGATGGATGGATGGATGGATGGATTTAAGGAAGGACGGATGGTAGGATGGATGGATGTATGGAAGGATGGATAGAAGGAAGGATGAAGGATGTATGGAAGGATGGATAGAAGGAAGGACGGATGGAATGAAGGAAGGACGGATGGACGGATGGACGGATGGACGGATAGACAGATGGACGGACGGACGGACGGATGGAAGGAAGGAAGGAGGATGGATGGATTGATGGATGGATGGATGGATGGATGGATGGATGGATTGAAGGAAGGACGGACGGACGGACTGATGGATGGATGGAAGGATGGATGGATGGCTTGATGGATCGATGGAAGAATGGATGGATGGATGGATGGATGCATTGGATGTATGTATGGAAGGATGGATGGATGGATGGATGGATGAATGGATGGATGTTAGGAAGGATGCCTGGATGGACGAAAGGATGGTCGGATGGCAGGATGCTTGGAAGGATGGATGGATGGCTGGCTGGAAGGATGGATGGATAGTGCGATGGATGGATGGATGGATGGAAGGAAGGATGGATCGATCGATGGATGGATGAATGTATGGATGTTTTGA
>JANJGN010001209.1:110000-125000 GCA_026770705.1 Isurus oxyrinchus | reverse complement strand
GATGGATAGAAGGATGGATGGATGGATGGATGGATGGATGGATGGATGAAAGGAAGGATGGAAGGATGGATTGATGGATGGAAGGATGGATAGAAGGATGGATTGATGGATGGATGGATCCATAGTTGGATGGAGGGATGGAAGGATAGATGGAAGGATGGATGGATGGATGAATGGATGCATGCATGGATGGATGGATGGATGTTACGAAGGATGGATGGATGGATGGATGGAAGGATGTATAGATGGATAGATGGATAGATGGATGGACAGATGGATACATGGACGGATGGATACATGGACGGATGGATGGATGAATGGATTGATGAATGGATGGATGGATGGATGGATTGAAGGAAGGATGGGTGGATGGATGGACGGATGGATGGATAGATGGATTGATGGAATCATGATTGGATGGATGGATGGATTCAAGGAAGGATGGATGGACGGATGGATGGATGGATTGATGGTTGGATGGATTGAAGGAAGGACGGATGGACGGATGGATGGATGGATGGATTGAAGGAAGGACGGATGGACGGATGGACGGATGGATGGATGTATGGAAGTAAGGATAGAAGGAAGGACGGATGGAATTGATGGACGGATGGGTGGATCGATGGATAGATGGATGGATGGATTGAAGGAAGGACGGTTGGATGGATGGATGGATGGATGGATGGATGGAAGGATGGATGGATTGAAGGAAGGATGGATGGACGAAAGGATGGATAGATGGACGGATGGATGGATGTATGGAAGGATGGATGGAAGGAAGGACGGATGGAAGGATGGTTGGATGGAAGGTTGGATGGAAGGACGGATGGATGGATGGAATTCAGGAAGGATGGATGGACGGATGGACGGTTGGATGGACGGATGGACGGATGGACGGATGGATGGATGGATGGATGGATGGTTGGATGGTTTGAAGGAAGGACGGAAGGATGGATGGATGGATGGATGGATGGATGGATTGAAGAAAGGACGGATGGATGGATGGATGGATGGATGGAAGGATTGAAGGAATGACGGATGGATGGATGGATGGATGGATGTTTGGATGGATGGATGGATGGATTGAAGGAAGGACGGATGGATGGATGGATGGATGGATGGATGGATGGATGGATGGATGGATGGATGGATGGATGGATTTAAGGAAGGACGGATGGTAGGATGGATGGATGTATGGAAGGATGGATAGAAGGAAGGATGAAGGATGTATGGAAGGATGGATAGAAGGAAGGACGGATGGAATGAAGGAAGGACGGATGGACGGATGGACGGATGGACGGATGGACAGATGGACGGACGGACGGACGGATGGAAGGAAGGAAGGAGGATGGATGGATTGATGGATGGATGGATGGATGGATGGATGGATGGATTGAAGGAAGGACGGACGGACGGACTGATGGATGGATGGAAGGATGGATGGATGGCTTGATGGATCGATGGAAGAATGGATGGATGGATGGATGGATGCATTGGATGTATGTATGGAAGGATGGATGGATGGATGGATGGATGAATGGATGGATGTTAGGAAGGATGCCTGGATGGACGAAAGGATGGTCGGATGGCAGGATGCTTGGAAGGATGGATGGATGGCTGGCTGGAAGGATGGATGGATAGTGCGATGGATGGATGGATGGATGGAAGGAAGGATGGATCGATCGATGGATGGATGAATGGATGGATGTTTTGAAGGATGGATGGATGGATGGATGGAAGGATGGATGGATGGATGTATGGAAGGATGGATAGAAGGAAGGACGGATGGATGGATGGTTGGATGGAAGTTTGGAGGGGTGGACGGATGGATGGATGGAATGAAGGAAGGACGGATGGACGGATGGACGGATGGATGGACGGATGGACGGATGGACGGATGGATGGATCGATGGATGGATGGATGGATGGTTGGATGGATTGAAGGAAGGAAGGAAGGATGGCTGGATGGATGGATGGATGGATGGATGGATTGAAGGAAGAACGGATGGATGGATGGATGGATGGATGGATGTATGGATTGAAGGAAGGAAGGATGGATGGATGGATGGAAGGATCGATGGATGGATTGAAGGAAGGTCGGATGGATGGATGGATGGATGGATTGAAGGAATGATGGATGGATGGATGGACTTAAGTAAAGAGGGATGGATGGATGGATGGATGTATGGAAGGATGGATAGAAGGATGGACGGAAGGATGTATGGAAGGATGGATAGAAGGAAGGACGGATGGATGAATGGATGGATGGAAGGTTGGATGGACGGATGGACGGATGGAATGACGGAAGGACGGATGGACAGATGGACGGATGAACGGATGGACAGACGGACGTACGGACGGATGGATGGAAAGAAGGAAGGAAGGAGGATGGATGGATTGATGGATGGATGGATGGATGGATGGATGAATGGATGGATTGAAGGAAGGACGGATGGACGGACGGACGGATGGATGGATCGATGGAAGGATGGATGGATGGCTTGATGGATCGATGGAAGAATGGATGGATGGATGGATGGATGGATGTATGTATGGATGGATGGATGGATGGATGGATGGTTTGATGGATGGATGGATTGAAGGAAGGACAGATGGACGGACGGAAGAATGGATGGACGGACGGATGGATGGATGGATGGATGGATGGTTGGATGGATGGATGAATGGATTGAAGGATGGATGGATGGATGGATGGTTTGATGGAGGGAAGGAAGGATGGATGGATGGGTGGATGCATGGATGGATGGAAGAATCGATGGGTGGATGGATGGAGGTGTGGATGGAAGGATGGATGGATGGCAGAATGGATGGATGGAAGGATGGATGGCTGAATAGATGGATGGTTGGATGGATGGATGGATGGAAAGATGGATGGATAGAAGGATTGATGAATGGATGGATGGATGGATGGATTGAAGGAAGGATGGCTGGATTGATGGATGGAAGGATGGATGGAAGGATGGATGGAAGGATGGATGGATGGATGGATAATAGGATGGATGGATAGAGGGATGGTTGGACGGATGCATGTAAGGATGGATGGATAGAAGGATGGATGGATGGATGGATGGATGGATGGATGGATGGATGGAAGGTTGGATGGACGGATGGAATGAAGGAAGGAAGGATGGACGGAGGGACGGATGGACAGATGGACGGACGGACGGACAGATGGAAGGAAGGAAGGAAGGAGGATGGATGGATTGATGGATGGATGGATGGATGGATGGATGGATGGATGGATTGAAGGAAGGGCGGACGGACGGACGGACGGATGGATGGATGGAAGGATGGATGGATGGCTTGATGGATCGATGGAAGAATGGATGGATGGATGGAGGGATGGATGGAATGATGGATGGATGGATGGATGGTTTATGGATGGATGGATAGATGGAATGATGGATGGATGGATGGATGGTTTATGGATGGATGGATGGATGGATTCAAGGCATGACGGATGGACAGACAGACGGATGGATGGACGGACGGATGGATGGATGGATGGATGGATGGTTGGATGGATGGATGGAAGGATGGAAGGAAAGAAGGATGGATGGATGGATGATTGGATGTATGGATGGAAGGATGGAAGGATGGAAGGATGGATGGATGGATGATTGGATGGAAAGATGGATGGATGGTGAATGAATGGATGGAAGGATGGATGGAAGGAAGGAAGGAATGAAGGAAGGATGTATGGAAGGAAGGAAGTATGGATGGATGGATGGATGGATGGATGGATGGATGGATGGAAGGAGGAATGAATGGATGGAAGGATGGATGGAAGGATGAATTGAAGGATGGATGAATGAATGGAAGGATGTATGGAAGGATGGATGTAAGGAAGGAAGAATGGATGGAAGAAATTGAAGGAATGGATGAATGGAATGGTGGATGGATGGATGGATGGCTGGAAGTAAAGAAGGCAGGAGGATGGATGGATAGATGGAAGCTAGGATGGATGGAAGGATGGAAGGATGCATGGATGGAAGGTGGCAGTATGGATGGATGGAAGGATGGAAGTATGGATGGATGGAAGGAAGGATTGATGGATTAATGAATGGATGAATGCATGGATGGATGGAAGGAAGGAAGGAAGGAAGGAAGGAAGGACGGAAAAAGGATGGATGGATGGATGGATGGATGGATGGATGGATGGATGGAAGGAAGGATGTATGCAAGGATGGAAGCAAGGAAGGATGGATGGATGGAAGGATGGATGCATGGATGGATGGCTGAATGGTTGGATGTTTGGAAGGATGCATGGATGGACGGATGGATGGATGGATGGATGTATGGATGGATGGAATGGATGCATGGAAGGATGCAAGGATGGATGGATGGATGGATGGCTGGATGGATGGATGTATGGATGGAAGGATGGATGGATGGATGGATGGATGAACGGATGTATGTTAGGAAGGATGCATGGATGGACGGATGGATGGTCCGATGGAAGGATGGATGGAAGGATGGATGGAAAGCTGGCTGGAAGGATGGATGGATAGTGGAATGGATGGATGGATGGATGGAAGGAAGGATGGATGGATCGATGGATGGATGAATGGATGGATGTTTCGAAGGATGGATGGAAGGATGGATGGATTGACGGATGGAAGGATGGATGGACGGATGGATGGATGTATGGAAGGATGGATAGAAGGAAGGACGGATGGATGGATGGTTGGATGGAAGGTTGGATAGGTGGACGGATGGATGGATGGATGGATGGTTGGATTGATTGAAGGAAGGATGGAAGGATGGATGGATGGATGGATGGATGCATGGATTGAAGGAAGGACGGATGGATGGAGGGATGGATGGATGGATGGATGGATTGAAGGATGGACGGATGGATGAATGGATGGACAGATGGATGGATGGATTGAAGGAAGTT
The DNA here is from genome assembly GCA_026770705.1 of Isurus oxyrinchus. Taxonomy (NCBI): domain Eukaryota; kingdom Metazoa; phylum Chordata; class Chondrichthyes; order Lamniformes; family Lamnidae; genus Isurus; species Isurus oxyrinchus. Next base: position 120,079 of record JANJGN010001209.1, on the reverse strand, counting down.
CGGATGGATGGATGGATGGATTGAAGGAAGCACGGATGGATGGATGGATTGAAGGAAGGACGGATGGATGGATGGATGGATGGATGGAAGGATGGATAGAAGGAAGGACGGAAGGATGTATGGATGGATGGATGGATGGATGGAAGAATGGATGGATTGAAGGAAGGATGGATGGACGGAAGGATGGGTGGATGGACGGATGGATGGATGTATGGAAGGATGGATAGAAGGAAGGACGGATGGATGGATGGTTGGGTGGAAGGTTGGATAGGTGGACGGATGGATGGATGGAATGAAGGAAGGACGGATGGACGGATGGACGGATGGATGGACGGATGGATGGTTGGATTGATTGAAGGAAGGATGGAAGGATGGATGGATGGATGGATGGATGCATGGGCTGAAGGAAGGACGGATGGATGGAGGGATGGATGGATGGATGGATGGATGGATTGAAGGATGGACGGATGGATGAATGGATGGACGGATGGATGGATGGTTGGATGGAAGGTTGGATAGGTGGACGGATGGATGGATGGAATGAAGGAAGGACGGATGGACGGATGGACGGACGGATGGACGGATGGATGGTTGGATTGATTGAAGGAAGGATGGAAGGATGGATGGATGGATGGATGGATGCATGGATTGAAGGAAGGACGGATGGATGGAGGGATGGATGGATGGATGGATGGATGGATTGAAGGATGGACGGATGGATGAATGGATGGACGGATGGATGGATGGATTGAAGGAAGTTCGGATGGATGGATGGATGGATTGAAGGAAGCACGGATGGATGGATGGATTGAAGGAAGGCCGGATGGATGGATGGATGGATGGATGGAAGGATGGATAGAAGGAAGGACGGAAGGATGTATGGATGGATGGATGGATGGATGGAAGAATGGATGGATTGATGGAAGGATGGATGGACGGAAGGATGGGTGGATGGACGGATGGATGGATGTATGGAAGGATGGATAGAAGGAAGGACGGATGGATGGATTGTTGGATGGAAGGTTGGATAGGTGGACGGATGGATGGATGGAATGAAGGAAGGACGGATGGACGGATGGACGGATGGATGGACGGATGGATGGTTGGATTGATTGAAGGAAGGATGGAAGGATGGATGGATGGATGGATGGATGCATGGATTGAAGGAAGGACGGATGGATGGAGGGATGGATGGATGGACGGATGGATGGAATGAAGGATGGACGGATGGATGAATGGATGGACGGATGGATGGATGGATTGAAGGAAGGTCGGATGGATGGATGGATGGATTGAAGGAAGCACGGATGGATGGATGGATTGAAGGAAGGACGGATGGATGGATGGATGGATGTATGGAAGGATGGATAGAAGGAAGGACGGAAGGATGTATGGAAGGATGGATAGAAGGAAGGACGGATGGATGAATGGATGGATGGAAGGTTGGATGGACGGATGGACGGATGGAATGAAGGAAGGACGGAAAGACGGATGGACGAATGGACGGATGGACGGACGGATGGACGGATGGATGGAAGGAAGGAAGGAAGGAGGATGGATGGATTGATGGATGGATGGATGGATGGATGGATGCATTGAAGGAAGGACGGATGGACGGACGGAAGGATGGATGGATGGATGGAAGGATGGATGGATGGCTTGATGGATCGATGGAAGAATGGATGGATGGGTGGATGGATGGATGGATGGATGGATGGATGAATGGATGGATGAATGGTTTGATGGATGGATGGATGGATGGATTGAAGGAACGACGGATGGACGGACGGACGGATGGATGGACGGACGGATGGATGGATGGATGGATGGATGGTTGGATGGATGGATGAATATATTGATGGATGGATGGATGGATGGATGGATTGATGGATGGAAGGAAGGATTGATGGATGGGTGGACGGATGGATGGATGGATGGATGGATGGATGGATGGATGGATGGATGGATGGATAGAAGGATGGATGGATAGCTGGATGGATGGATGGATGTATGGATGGATTGAAGGATGGACGGATGGACGGACGGACGGATGGATGGATGGATGGATAGGTAGTTGGATTGATGGAAGGACGGATGGATGGATGGGTGGACGTATGGATGGATGGATGGATGGATGGATGGATGGATGGATGGATGGATGGATGGATGGATGGATGGATGGATGGATGGATGGATGGATGGATGGATGGATGGATGTTTTGATTGAGGGTTGGATGGATGGATGTATTGAAGGAAGTATGGATGGATGGATTGAAGGAAGGATGGATGGATGGATTGAAGGAAGGAATGATGGATAGATGGATGGAAGAATGGAAGGATGGATGAATGGAAGGATGGAAGGAAAGTAGGATGGATGGATGGATGATTGGATGTATGGATGGAAGGATGGAAGGATGGAAGGATGGATGGATGGATGATTGGATGGAAGGATGGATGGATGGTGAATGAACGGATGGAAGGATTGATGGAAGGAAGGAAGGAAGGATGTATGGAAGGAAGGAAGTATAGATGGATGGATGGATGGATGGATGGATGGAAGGATGGATGGATGGATGGAAGGATGGATGAATGGATGGAAGGTTGGATGGAAGGATGAATGGAAGGATGGATGAATGGCTTGATGGATCGATGGAAGAATGGATGGATGGATGGATGGATGGATGGATGGATGGATGGATGGATGGATGGAAGGAAAGAAAGATGGGTGGATGGATGATTGGATGAATGGATGGAAGGATGGAAGGATGGAAGGACGGATGGATGGATGATTGGATGGAAGGATGGATGGATGGTTTGATGGATGGAAGGAAGGATGGATGGATGGGTGGACGGATGGATGGATGGATGGATGGATGGATGGATGGATGGATGGATGGATGGATGGGTAGAAGGATGGATGGATAGAAGGATGGATGGATAGCTGGATGGATGGATGGATGGATGGATTGATTGAAGGATGGACGGACGGATGGATGGATGGATCGATGGATGGATGGATGGATGGAAGGAATGAATGAATGGAAGGGTGGATGGATGGATGGATGGATGGCTGGAAGGATGGATGAGTGGATGGATTGAAGGAAGGAAGGATGGATGGATGGATGAATGCAAGGATGGAAGAATGGAAGCATGGATGGAAGGGTGGATGGAAGAATGGATGGACGGAATTATGTACGGAAGTTTGGATGGATGGATTGATGGATGGACGGTATGATGGATGGATGGATGGATGGAAGGATGGATGGATGAATGGAGGGATGGATGAATGGATGGATGGTTGGAATGATGGATGGATAGCTGGATGGATGGATGGATGCGGATGGATGGATTGAAGGATGGACGGATGGACGGACGGAAGGATGGATGGATGGATGGATGGATGGTTTCATTGATGGAAGGACGGATGGATGGATGGGTGGACGTATGGATGGATGGATGTATGGAAGGATGGATGGATGGATGGATGGATGGATGGATGGATGGTTTGATTGAGGGTTGGATGGATGGATGGATTGAAGGAAGGTTGGATGGATGGATTGAAGGAAGGAATGATGGATGGATGGATGGAAGAATGGAAGGATGGATGAATGGAAGGATGGAAGGAAAGTAGGATGGATGGATGGATGATTGGATGTATGGATGGAAGGATGGAAGGATGGAAGGATGGATGGATGGATGATTGGATGGAAGGATGGTTGGATGGTGAATGAACGGATGGAAGGATTGATGGAAGGAAGGAAGGAAGGATGTATGGAAGGAAGGAAGTATAGATGGATGGATGGATGGATGGATGGATGGATGGATGGAAGGTTGGATGGACGGATGGACGGATGGACGGATGGACAGATGGACGGACGGACGGACGGATGGAAGGAAGGAAGGAAGGAGGATGGATGGATTGATGGATGGATGGATGGATGGATGGATGGATGGATTGAAGGAAGGACGGACGGACGGACGGACGGGTGGATGGATGGAAGGATGGATGGATGGCTTGATGGATCGATGGAAGAATGGATGGATGGATGGATGGATGGATGGAATGATGGATGGATGGATGGATGGTTTATGGATGGATGGATGGATGGATTCAAGGCAGGACGGATGGACAGACGGACGGATGGATGGACGGACGGATGGATGGATGGATGGATGGATGGTTGGATGGATGGATGGAAGGATGGAAGGAAAGAAGGATGGATGGATGGATGATTGGATGTATGGATGGAAGGATGGAAGGATGGAAGGATGGAAGGATGGATGGATGGATGATTGGATGGAAAGATGGATGGATGGTGAATGAATGGATGGAAGGATGGTTCGAAGGAAGGAAGGAATGAAGGAAGGATGTATGGAAGGAAGGAAGTATGGATGGATGGATGGATGGATGGATGGAAGGATGGAAGGACGGATGGATGGATGATTGGATGGAAGGATGGATGGATGGATTGATGGATGGAAGGAAGGATGGATGGATGGGTGGACGGATGGATGGATGGATGGATGGATGGATGGATGGATGGATGGATGGATGGATGGATGGATGGATGGATAGAAGGATGGATGGATAGAAGGATGGATGGATAGCTGGATGGATGGATGGATGGATGGATTGATTGAAGGATGGACGGACGGATGGATGGATGGATCGATGGATGGATGGATGGATGGAAGGAATGAATGAATGGAAGGGTGGATGGATGGATGGATGGATGGATGGCTGGAAGGATGGATGAGTGGATGGATTGAAGGAAGGAAGGATGGATGGATGGATGGATGGATTGCCGGATGGAAGGATGGATGGATGCAAGGATGGAAGAATGGAAGGATGGATGGAAGGGTGGATGGAAGAATGGATGGACGGAATTATGTATGGAAGTTTGGATGGATGGATTGATAGATGGACGGTATGATGGATGGATGGATGGATGGAAGGATGGATGGATGAATGGAAGGATGGATGAATGGATGGATGGTTGGAATGATGGATGGATGGAAGGACGAATGGATAGAAGGACGAATGGATAGAAGGAATGATTGATGGAAGGAAGGATGGATGGATGGATGGAAGGATGGATGGATAGAAGGATGGATGGATTAATAGATGGAAGAATGGATGTATGGATGGATGGATGGATGGAGGGTTGGATGTAGGGATGCATGTAAGGATGGATGGATAGAAGGATGGATGGATGGATGGATTGAAGGAAAGATGGGTGGATGGATGGACGGATGGATGGATAGATGGATTGATGGAATCATGATTGGATGGATGGATGGATGGATGGATGGATGGATGGTTGGTTGGATGGATGGATGGATGGATGGATGGATGGATGGATGGATGGATGGATGGATAGAAGGATGGATGGATAGCTGGATGGATGGATGGATGCGGATGGATGGATTGAAGGATGGATGGATGGACGGACGGACGGATGGATGGATGGATGGATGGATGGTTGGATTGATGGAAGGACGGATGGATGGATGGGTGGACGTATGGATGGATGGATGTATGGAAGGATGGATGGATGGATGGATGGATGGATGGATGGATGGATGGATGGTTTGATTGAGGGTTGGATGGATGGATGGATTGAAGGAAGGTTGGATGGATGGATTGAAGGAAGGAATGATGGATGGATGGATGGAAGAATGGAAGGATGGATGAATGGAAGGATGGAAGGAAAGTAGGATGGATGGATGGATGATTGGATGTATGGATGGAAGGATGGAAGGATGGAAGGATGGATGCATGGATGATTGGATGGAAGGATGGTTGGATGGTGAATGAACGGATGGAAGGATTGATGGAAGGAAGGAAGGAAGGATGTATGGAAGGAAGGAAGTATAGATGGATGGATGGATGGATGGATGGATGGATGGATGGAAGGTTGGATGGACGGATGGAATGAAGGAAGGACGGATGGACGGATGGACGGATGGACGGATGGACAGATGGACGGACGGACGGACGGATGGAAGGAAGGAAGGAAGGAGGATGGATGGATTGATGGATGGATGGATGGATGGATGGATGGATGGATTGAAGGAAGGACGGACGGACGGACGGACGGATGGATGGATGGAAGGATGGATGGATGGCTTGATGGATCGATGGAAGAATGGATGGATGGATGGATGGATGGATGGAATGATGGATGGATGGATGGATGGTTTATGGATGGATGGATGGATGGATTCAAGGCAGGACGGATGGACAGACGGACGGATGGCTGGACGGACGGATGGATGGATGGATGGATGGATGGTTGGATGGATGGATGGAAGGATGGAAGGAAAGAAGGATGGATGGATGGATGATTGGATGTATGGATGGAAGGATGGAAGGATGGAAGGATGGAAGGATGGATGGATGGATGATTGGATGGAAAGATGGATGGATGGTGAATGAATGGATGGAAGGATGGATGGAAGGAAGGAAGGAAGGAAGGAAGGATGTATGGAAGGAAGGAAGTATGGATGGATGGATGGATGGATGGATGGATGGATGGATGGAAGGAGGAATGAATGGATGGAAGGATGGATGGAAGGATGAATTGAAGGATGGATGAATGGATGGAAGGATGTATGGAAGGATGGATGTAAGGAAGGAAGAATGGATGGAAGAAATTGAAGGAATGGATGAATGGAATGGTGGATGGATGGATGGATGGCTGGAAGTAAAGAAGGAAGGAGGATGGATGGATAGATGGAAGCTTGGATGGATGGAAGGATGGAAGGATGTATGGATGGAAGGTGGCAGTATGGATGGATGGAAGGATGGAAGTATGGATGGATGGAAGGAAGGATTGATGGATTAATGAATGGATGAATGCATGGATGGATGGAAGGAAGGAAGGAAGGAAGGACAGAAAAAGGATGGATGGATGGAAGGAAGGAAGGATGTATGCAAGGAAGGAAGCAAGGAAGGATGGATGGATGGAAGGATGGATGCATGGATGGATGGCTGAATGGTTGGATGTTTGGAAGGATGCATGGATGGACGGATGGATGGATGGATGGATGTATGGATGGATGGAATGGATGCATGGAAGGATGCAAGGATGGATGGATGGATGGATGGATGGCTGGATGGATGGATGTATGGATGGAAGGATGGATGGATGGATGGATGGATGAATGGATGTATGTTAGGAAGGATGCATGGATGGACGGATGGATGGTCGGATGGAAGGATGGATGGATGGCTGGCTGGAAGGATGGATGGATAGTGGAATGGATGCATGGATGGATGGATGGAAGGATGGATGTATCGATGGATGGATGAATGGATGGATGTTTCAAAGGATGGATGGAAGGATGGATGGATTGACGGATGGAAGGATGGATGGACGGATGGAAGGATGTATGGAAGGATGGATGGATGAATGGATTGAAGGAAGGTCGAATGGACGGATGGATGAATGGAATGATGGATGGATAAATTGAAGGAAAGTTGGAAGGATGGATGGATGGAGGGATTGCTTCAAGGAAGGAAGTATGGATGAATGGATGGATGGATTGAAGTCAGGACGGATGGACGGATGGATGGATGGATGGATTGAAGGAAGGATGTACAAATGGATGGACGGATGGACGGATGGATGGATGTATGGAAGGATGGATAGAAGGAAGGACGGATGGGATTGATGGATGGATGGATGGATCGATGGATGCATGGATGGATGGATTGAACGAAGGACGGATGGATGTATGGATGGATGGATGGATGGATGGAAGAATGGATGGATTGAAGGAAGGATGGATGGACGGAAGGATGGGTGGATGGACGGATGGATGTATGGAAGGATGGATAGAAGGAAGGACGGATGGATGGATGGTTGGATGGAAGGTTGGATAGGTGGACGGATGGATGGATGGAATGAAGGAAGGACGGATGGACGGATGGACGGATGGATGGACGGATGGATGGTTGGATTGATTGAAGGAAGGATGGAAGGATGGATGGATGGATGGATGGATGCATGGATTGAAGGAAGGACGGATGGATGGAGGGATGGATGGATGGATGGATGGATGGATTGAAGGATGGACGGATGGATGAATGGATGGACGGATGGATGGATGGATTGAAGGAAGGTCGGATGGATGGATGGATGGATAGAAGGAAGCACGGATGGATGGATGGATTGAAGGAAGGACGGATGGATGGATGGATGGATGTATGGAAGGATGGATAGAAGGAAGGACGGAAGGATGTATGGAAGGATGGATAGAAGGAAGGACGGATGGATGAATGGATGGATGTATGGAAGGATGGATAGAAGGAAGGACGGAAGGATGTATGGAAGGATGGATAGAAGGAAGGACGGAAGGATGTATGGAAGGATGGATAGAAGGAAGGACGGATGGATGAATGGATGGATGGAAGGTTGGATGGACGGATGGACGGATGGAATGAAGGAAGGACGGATGGACGGATGGACGAATGGATGGATGGACGGACGGATGGACGGATGGATGGAAGGAAGGAAGGAAGGAGGATGGATGGATTGATGGATGGATGGATGGATGGATGGATGGATGGATGGATGCATTGAAGGAAGGACGGATGGACGGACGGACGGATGGATGAATGGATGGAAGGATGGTTGGATGGCTTGATGGATCGATGGAAGAATGGATGGATGGGTGGATGGATGGATGGATGGATGGATGGATGAATGGATGGATGGATGGTTTGATGGATGGATGGATGGATGGATTGAAGGAACGACGGATGGACGGACGGACGGGTGGATGGACGGACGGATGGATGGATGGATGGATGGTTGGATCGATGGATGAATATATTGATGGATGGATGGATGGATGGATGGTTTGATGGATGGAAGGAAGGATTGATGGATGGGTGGACGGATGGATGGATGGATGGATGGATGGATGGATGGATGGATGGATGGATGGATGGATGGATGGATGGATGGATTGAAGGATGGACGGATGGACGGACGGACGGATGGATGGATGGATGGATGGATGGTTGGATTGATGGAAGGACGGATGGATGGATGGGTGGACGTATGGATGGATGGATGGATGGATGGATGGATGGATGGATGGATGGATGGATGGATGGATGGATGGATGGATGGATGGATGGATGTTTTGATTGAGGGTTGGATGGATGGATGGATTGATTGAAGGATGGACGGACGGATGGATGGATGGATCGATGGATGGATGGATGGATGGAAGGAATGAATGAATGGAAGGGTGGATGGATGGATGGATGGATGGATGGCTGGAAGGATGGATGAGTGGATGGATTGAAGGAAGGAAGGATGGATGGATGGATGGATGGATTGCCGGATGGAAGGATGGATGGATGCAAGGATGGAAGAATGGAAGGATGGATGGAAGGGTGGATGGAAGAATGGATGGACGGAATTATGTATGGAAGTTTGGATGGATGGATTGATAGATGGACGGTATGATGGATGGATGGATGGATGGAAGGATGGATGGATGAATGGAAGGATGGATGAATGGATGGATGGTTGGAATGATGGATGGATGGAAGGACGAATGGATAGAAGGACGAATGGATAGAAGGAATGATTGATGGAAGGAAGGATGGATGGATGGATGGAAGGATGGATGGATAGAAGGATGGATGGATTAATAGATGGAAGAATGGATGTATGGATGGATGGATGGATGGAGGGTTGGATGTAGGGATGCATGTAAGGATGGATGGATAGAAGGATGGATGGATGGATGGATTGAAGGAAAGATGGGTGGATGGATGGACGGATGGATGGATAGATGGATTGATGGAATCATGATTGGATGGATGGATGGATGGATGGATGGATGGATGGTTGGTTGGATGGATGGATGGATGGATGGATGGATGGATGGATGGATGGATGGATGGATAGAAGGATGGATGGATAGCTGGATGGATGGATGGATGCGGATGGATGGATTGAAGGATGGATGGATGGACGGACGGACGGATGGATGGATGGATGGATGGATGGTTGGATTGATGGAAGGACGGATGGATGGATGGGTGGACGTATGGA
>JANJGN010001209.1:0-102500 GCA_026770705.1 Isurus oxyrinchus | reverse complement strand
GATGGATGGATGGATGGATGGAAGGATGGATGGATGGATGGAAGGATGAATGGAAGGATGGATGAATGGTTGGATGGATGGATGAATTGAAGGAAAGATGGAAGGATGGATGGATGGAGGGATTGCTTCATGGAAGGACGGATGGACGGATGGATGGATGGATGGATTGAAGGAAGGATGTAAAAATGGATGGACAGATGGACGGATGGATGGATGTATGGAAGGATGGATAGAAGGAAAGACGGATGGAGTTGATGGATGGATGGATGGAACGATGGATGGATGGATGGATGGATTGAAGGAAGGACGGATGGATGTATGGATGGATGGACGGATGGATGGAAGTATGGATGGATTGAAGGAAGGATGGATGGACGGAAGGATGGGTGGATGGACGGAAGGATGGATGTATGGAAGGATGGATAGAAGGAAGGACGGATGGATGGATGGTTGGATGGAAGGTTGGATGGGTGGACGGATGGATGGATGGAATGAAGGAAGGACGCATGGACGGATGGACGGATGATGGAAGGATGGACGGATGGACGGATGGATGGATCGATGGATGGATGGATGGATGGTTGGATTGATTGAAGGAAGGATGAAAGGATGGATGGATGGATGGATGGATGGATGGATGGATGGATGGATGGATTGAAGGAAGGACGGATGGATGGATGGATGGATGGATGGATGGATGGATGGATGGATGGATGGATGGATGGATGGATGGATGGATGGTTGGATTGATTGAAGGAAGGATGAAAGGATGGATGGATGGATGGATGGATGGATGGATGGATGGATTGAAGGAAGGACGGATGGATGGATGGATGGATGGATGGATGGATGGATGGATGGATTGAAGGAAGGACAGATGGATGGATGGATGCATGGATGGATGGATGGATTGAAGGAAGGACGGATGGACGGACAGACGGATGGATGGATGGATGGAAGGATGCATGGATGGTTTGATGGATCGATGGAAGAATGGATGGATGGATGGATGGATGGATGGTTTGATGGATGGATGGATGGATGGATTGAAGGAAGGACGGATGGACGGACGGACGGATGGATGGACGGACCCATGGATGGATGGATGGATGGATGGTTGGATGGATGGATGAATGGATTGAAGGATGGATGGATGGATGGATTGTTTGATGGAAGGAAGGAATGATGGATGGATGGGTGAACGGATGGATGGATGGACAGATGGACGGACGGACGGATGGATGGAAGGAAGGAATGAAGGAGGATGGATGGATTGATGGATGGATGGATGGATGGATGGATGATTCAAGGAAGGATGGATGGACGGACGGACGGATGGATGGATGGATGGAAGGATGGATGGATGGCTTGATGGATCGATGGAAGAATGGATGGATGGATGGATGGATGGATGGATGGATGGATGGATGGATGGATGGATGGATGGATGGATGGTTTGATGGATGGATGGATGGATGTATTCAAGGAACGACGGATGGACGGACGGATGGATGGATGGACGGAAGGATGGATGGATGGATGGATGAATGGTTGGATGGATGGATGAATGTATTGATGGATGGATGAATGGATGGATGGTTTGATGGATGGAAGGAAGGATTGATGGATGGGTGGACGGATGGATGGATGGATGGATGGATGGATGGATGGATGGATGGATGGATGGATGGATGGATGGATGCATGGATGGATGGATGGATGGATGGATGGATAGGAGGATGGATGGATAGTTGGATGGATGGATGGATGGATGGATGGATTGAAGGATGGACGGATGGATGGACGGACGGATGGTTGGATGGATGGATGGATGGATGGTTGGATGGAAGGAAGGACGGATGGATGGATGGGTGGACGGATGGATGGATGGATGGATGGATGGATGGATGGATGGATGGATGGACGGATGGATGGATGGTTTGATTGAGGGTTGGATGGATGGATGGATTGAAGGAAGGATGAATGGATGGATTTTAGGAAGGATGGATGGATCTATTGAAGGAAGGAAGGATGGATGGATGGATGGAAGAATGGAAGGATGGATGGATGGAAGGATGGAAGGAAAGAAGGATGGATGGATGGATGATTGGATGTATGGATGGAAGGATGGAAGGATGGAAGGATGGATGGATGGATGATTGGATGGAATGATGGATGGATGGTGAATGAATGGATGGAAGGATTGATGGAAGGAAGGAAGGAAGGAAGTAAGGATGAATGGAAGGACGGAAGTATGGACGGATGGATGGATGTATGGATGGATGGAAGGATGGATGGATGGATGTAAGGATGAATGGAAGGATGGATGAATGGTTGGATGGATGGATGAATTGAAGGAAAGATGGAAGGATGGATGGATGGAGGGATTGCTTCAAGGAAGGACGGATGGAAGAATGGATGGATGGATTGAAGTAAGGACGGATGGACGGATGGATTGATGGATGGATTGAAGTAAGGATGTAAAAATGGATGGACGGATGGATGGATGTATGGAAGGATGGATAGAAGGAAAGACGGATGGAGTTGATGGATGGATGGATGGATCGATGGATGGATGGATGGACGGATTGAAGGAAGGACGTATGGATGTATGGAAGGATGGATGGATGGATGGAAGTATGGATGGATTGAAGGAAGGATGGATGGACGGAAGGATGGGTGGATGGACGGAAGGATGGATGTATGGAAGGATGGATAGAAGGAAGGACGGATGGATGGATGGTTGGATGGAAGGTTGGATGGGTGGACGGATGGATGGATGGAATGAAGGAAGGACGCATGGACGGATGGACGGATGATGGAAGGATGGATGGATGGACGGATGGATGGATCGATGGATGGATGGATGGATGGTTGGATTGATTGAAGGAAGGATGAAAGGATGGATGGATCGATGGATGGATGGATGGATGGATGGATGGATGGATTGAAGGAAGGACGGATGGATGGATGGATGGATGGATGGATGGATGGATGGATTGAAGGAAGGACGGATGGATGGATGGATGTATGGATGGATGGATGGATTGAAGGAAGGACGGATGGACGGACAGACGGATGGATGGATGGATGGATGGAAGGATGCATGGATGGTTTGATGGATCGATGGAAGAATGGATGGATGGATGGATGGATGGATGGTTTGATGGATGGATGGATGGATGGATTGAAGGAAGGACGGATGGACGGACGGACGGATGGATGGACGGACCCATGGATGGATGGATGGATGGATGGTTGGATGGATGGATGAATGGATTGAAGGATGGATGGATGGATGGATTGTTTGATGGATGGAAGGAAGGATGGATGGGTGGGTGAACGAATGGATGGATGGACAGATGGACGGACGGACGGATGGATGGAAGGAAGGAATGAAGGACGGATGGATGGATTGATGGTTGGATGGATGGATGGATGGATGGATGATTCAAGGAAGGACGGATGGACGGACGGACGGATGGATGGATGGATGGAAGGATGGATGGATGGCTTGATGGATCGATGGAAGAATGGATGGATGGATGGATGGATGGATGGATGGATGGAAGGATGGATGGATGGATGGATGGATGGATGGATGGTTTGATGGATGGATGAATGGATGGATGGTTTGATGGATGGAAGGAAGGATTGATGGATGGGTGGACGGATGGATGGATGGATGGATGGATGGATGGATGGATGGATGGATGGATGGATGCATGGATGGATGGATGGATGGATGGATGGATAGAAGGATGGATGGATAGTTGGATGGATGGATGGATGGATGGATGGATTGAAGGATGGACGGATGGACGGACGGACGGATGGTTGGATGGATGGATGGATGGATGGTTGGATGGAAGGAAGGACGGATGGATGGATGGGTGGACGGATGGATGGATGGATGGATGGATGGATGGATGGATGGATGGACGGATGGATGGATGGTTTGATTGAGGGTTGGATGGATGGATGGATTGAAGGAAGGATGGATGGATGGATTGAAGGAAGGATGGATGGATGTATTGAAGGAAGGAAGGATGGATGGATGGATGGAAGAATGGAAGGATGGATGGATGGAAGGATGGAAGGAAAGAAGGATGGATGGATGGATGATTGGATGTATGGATGGAAGGATGGAAGGATGGAAGGATGGATGGATGGATGATTGGATGGAATGATGGATGGATGGTGAATGAATGGATGGAAGGATTGATGGAACGAAGGAAGGAAGGAAGGAAGGAAGGATGTATGGAAGGAAGGAAGTATGGATGGATGGATGGATGGATGGATGGATGGATGTATGGATGGATGGAAGGATGGATGAATGGATGGAGGGATGGATGTAAGGATGAATGGAAGGATGGATGAATGGCTTGATGGATCGATGGAAGAATGGATGGATGGATGGATGGATGGATGGATGGATGGATGGATGGATGGATGGATGGAAGGAAAGAAGGATGGATGGATGGATGATTGGATGGAAGGATGGATGGAAGGATGGAAGGATGGAAGGACGGATGGATGGATGATTGGATGGAAGGATGGATGGAAGGAAGGAAGGAAGGATGTATGGAAGGAACGAAGTATGGATGGATGGATGGATGGATGGATGGATGGATGGATGGATGGATGGATGGATGGATGGATGGTAGGATGAATGGAAGGATGGATGAATGGATGGAAGGGTGCATGGAAGAATGGATTGAGGGAAGGAAGAATGGATGGATGGATGGATGGAAGGAATGGATGAATGGAAGGGTGGATGGATGGATGGATGGATGGATGGCTAGAAGTAAGGAAGGAAGGAGGATGGATGGATAGATGGAAGCTTGGATGGATGGAAGGATGGAAGGATGGATGAATGGATGGATAGTTGGATGGTAGGCTGTTTGGATGGTAGGATGGATAGCCGGATGGAAGGAAGTATGGATGGATGGAAGGATGCATGGATGGAAGTTGGCAGTATTGATGGATGGAAGGATGGAAGTATGGATGGGTGGAAGGAAGGATGGATGGATTAATGAATGGATGAATGCATTGATGGAAGGATGGAAGGAAGGAAGGAAGGAAGGAAGGAAGGAAGGATGGATGGATGAATGGAGGGATGGATGGATGGATGGAAGGAAGGATGAATGGAAGGAAGGAAGGAAGGAAGGCTGGATGTATGGTAGGATGGATGGATGGATGGATGGATGGATGTATGGATGGATGTTTGGAAGGATGCATGGATGGATGGATGGATGGATGGATGGATGGATGAAAGGAAGGATGGAAGGATGGATGGATGGATGGAAGGATGGATAGAAGGATTGATGGAAGGATGGATGGATGCATGGTAGGATGGATGGATGGAAGGATAGATGGAAGGATGGATGGAAGGATGGATGGATGCATGCATGGATGGATGGATGGATGGATGGATGCATGGAAGGATGGATGGATGGATGGATGGAAGGATGTATAGATGGATAGATGGATAGATGGATGGACGGACGGTTACATGGACGGATGGATGGATAGACGGATGGATGGATGGATGAATGGATGGATGGATGGATTGAAGAAAGGATGGGTGGATGGATGGACGGATGGATGGATAGATGGATTGATGGAATCATGATTGGATGGATCGATGATTTAAAGGAAGGATGGATGGACGGATGGATGGATGTATTGATGGTTGGATGGATTGAAGGAAGGATGGATGGAATAATTGAAGGAAGGATGGAGGGATGGATGGATTGAGGGATGGATTCAAGGAAGGAAGAATGGGTGGATCGATAGATAGATGGATGGATAGAAGGATGGAAAGATGAATGGATGGATGGTTGGATGGAAGGATGGATGGAAGGATGGAAAAATGGATGGTTAGAAGGATTGATGAATGGATGGATGGATGGATGGATGGAAGGATGGAAGGATGTATGGATGGAAGGATGGCAGTATGGATGGATGGAAGGATGGAAGTATGGATGGATGGAAGGAAGGATTTAAGGATGGATTCAAGGAAGGAAGGATGGATGGATGAATGGATGGAATGAAGGAAGGACGGATGGACGGATGGATGAATGGATGGATGGATGGAAGGATGGATGGATGAATTGAAGGAAAGATGGAAGGATGGATGGATGGAGGGATTGATTCAAGGAAGGAAGGATGGATGAGTGGATTGGTGGATCGATGGATGGATGGAAGTTAGGAAGGTTGGATGGAGGGAAGGAATGAAGGAAAGATGGATGGATGGCTGGATGGAAGGAATGTAGGAAGGATGTACAGATGGATGGATGGAAGGAAGGAAGGAAGGTAAAAAGGAAGGAAGGAAAAAAGGAAGGAAGGAAGGATGGATGGATGAATGGATGGATCGATGGATGGATGGATGGATGGATGGATGGATGGATGGATGGATGGATGGATAGATGGATGGAAGGATGGATGAGTGGATGGATTGAAGGAAGGATGGATGGATGGATGGATGGATGGATTGCCGCATGGAAGGATGGATGGATGCAAGGTTGGAAGAATGGAAGGATGGATGGAAGGGTGGATTGAAGAATGGATGGACGGAATTATGTGTGGAAGGATGGATGGATGGATTGATGGATCGACGGTATGATGGATGGATGGATGGATGGAAGGATGGATGGATGAATGGAAGGATGGATGAATGGATGGATGGTTGGAATGATGGATGGATAGAAGGACGAATGGATAGAATGACGAATGGATAGAAGGATGGATTGAAGGATGGATGGATGGTTGGATGGATGGAAGGATGGATGGATAGAAGGATGTATGGATTAATAGATGGAACAATGGATGTATGGATGGATGGATGGATGGAGCGTTGGATGTAGGGATGGATGTAGGGATGGATGTAAGGATGGATGGATAGAAGGATGGATGGATAGCTGGATGGAAGAATGGATGGATCAATGGATGGAAGTGTGGATGGAAGGATGGATGAATGGCAGAATGGATGGATAGAAGGAGGGATGGCTGAATGGATGAATGGTTGGATGGAAGGATGGATGGAAGGATGGATGGATAGAAGGATTGATGAATGGATGGAAGGATGGATGTATTGAAGGAAGGATGGCAGGATGGATGGATGGATAGAAGGATGGATGGAAGGATGGATAGAAGGATGGATGGATGGATAGTAGGATGGATGGATGGAGGGATGGATGGAAGGATGCATGTAAGGATAGATGGATAGAAGGATGGATGGATGGATGGATTGAAGGAAAGATGGGTGGATGGATGGACGGATGGATGGATAGATGGATTGATGGAATCATGATTGGATGGATGGATGGATTGAAGGAAGGTTGGATGGACGGATGGATGGATGGATGAATGGATGGATGGATGGATGGATTGCCGGATGAAAGGATGGATGGATGGAAGGATGGAAGAATGGATGGATGGATTGAAGGCTGGATGGAAGAATGGATGGACGGAATGATGGATGGATGGATGTCTGGAAGTAAGGAAGGAAGGAGGATGGATGGATAGATGAAAGCTTGGATGGATGGAAGGATGGAAAGACGGATGAATGGATGGATGGTTGGATGGTAGGCTGGTTGGATGGTAGGATGGATGGCAGGATGGATGGAAGGATGGATGGATGGAAGGATGGAAGGATGCATGGATGTAAGGTGGCAGTATGGATGGATGGAAGGATGGAAGTATGGATGTATGAAAGGAAGGATGGATGGATTAATGAATGGATGAATGAATGGATGGATGGAAGGAAGGAAGGAAGGAAGGAAGGAAGGAAGGAAGGATGGATGGATGGATGGATGGATGGATGGATGGAAGGAAGGATGTATGGAAGGAAGGAAGGAAGGAAGGGTGGATGGATCGAAGGATGGATGGATGGATGGAAGAATGGATGGATGGTTGGAAGGATGCATGGGTGGACGGATGGTTGGATGGATGGATTTATGGGTGGAAGGAATGGATGCAGGGAAGGATGCAAGGATGGATGGATGGATGGATGAATGGATGGATGGCTGGATGGATGGATGTATGAATGGAAGGATGGATGGATGGATGGATTGATGAATGGATGGATGTTAGGAAGGTTGCATGGATGGACGGATGGTTGGATGGATGGAAGGATGGATGGTAGGATGGATGGATGGCTGGCTGGAAGGATGGATGGATAGTGGGATGGATGGATGGATGGATCGAAGGAAATATGGATGGATCGATGGATCGATGAATGGCTGGATGTTTCGAAGGATGGATGGATGGATGGATTGACGGATGGAAGGATGGATGGACGGATGGAAGGATGGATGGAAGGATGGATGGATAGATGGATTGAAGGAAGGACGAATGCGGATGGATGAATGGAAGGATGGATGGATGAATTGAAGGAAAGATGGAAGGATGGATGGATGAGGGATTGCTTCAATGAAGGAAAGATGGATGAATGGATGGATGGATCGATGGATGGATGGAAATTAGGAAGGATGAATGGATTGAAGGAATGAAGGAAAGATGTACAAATGGATGGAAGGATGGAAGGAAGGAAGGAAGGAAGGAAGGAAGGAAGGAAGGAAGGAAGAATGGATGGATGGATGGATGGATGGATGGATGGATGGATGGATGGATGTATGGATGGAAGGAATGGATGCATGGAAGGATGCAAGGATGGATGGATGGATGGATGGATGAATGGATGGATAGCTGGATGGATGGATGTATGGATGGAAGGATGGATGGATGGATGGATGGATGAATGGATGGAAGTTAGGAAGGATGCATGGACGGACGGATGGATGGTCGGATGGAAGGATGGATGGAAGGATGGATGGATGGCTGGCTGGGAGGATGGATGGATAGTGGGATGGATGGATGGATGGATGGATGGAAGGATGGATGGATCAATGGATGGATGAATGGATGGATGTTTCGAAGGATGGATGGATGGATGGATGGATTGACGGATGGAAGGATGGATGGACGGAAGGATGGGTGGATGGACGGAAGGATGGATGTATGGAAGGATGGATAGAAGGAAGGACGGATGGATGGATGGTTGGATGGAAGATTGGATGGGTGGACGGATGGATGGATGGAATGAAGGAAGGACGGATGGACGGATGGACGGATGGATGGACGGATGGACGGATGGACGGATGGATGGATCGATGGATGGATGGATGGATGGTTGGATTGATTGAAGGAAGGATAGAAGGATGGATGGATGGATGGATGGGTGGATGGATGGATGGATGGATGGATGGATTTAAGGAAGGACGGATGGATGGATGGATGGACGGATGGATGGATGGATTGAAGGAAAGTCGGATGGATGGATGGATGGTTGGATTGAAGGAACGGTGGATGGATGGAAGGATTGAAGGAAGGACGGATGGATGGATGGATGGATGTATGGAAAGATGGATAGAAGGAAGGACGGAAAGATGTTTGGAAGGATGGATAGAAGGAAGGACGGATGGATGAATGGATGGATGGAAGGTTGGATGGACGGATGGAGGGATGGAATGAAGGAAGGACGGATGGACGGATGGACGGATGGATGGATGGACAGACGGATGGACGGACGGATGGATGGAAGGAAGGAAGGCAGGAGGGGGGATGGATTGATGGATGGATGGATGGATGGATGGATGGATGGATGGATGGATGGATTGAAGGAAGGATGGATTGACGGACGGACGGATGGATGAATGGATGGAAGGATAGATGGATGGCTTGATGGATCGATGGAAGAAATGATGGATGGATGGATGGATGGATGGATGGATGGATGGATGGATGGATGGAAGGTTTGATGAATGGATGGATGGATGGATTGAAGGAAGGATGGATGGACGGACGCATGGATGGATGGATGGATTGAAGGTTGGATGGATGGATGAATGGATTGGAGGATGGATGGATGGATGGATGGTTTGATGGATGGAAGGAAGGATGGATGGATGGGTGGACGGATGGATGGATGGATGGATGGATGGATGGACAGATGGACGGACGGACGGATGGATGGAAGGAAGGAAGGAAGGAGGATGGATGGATTGATGGATGGATGGATGGATGGATGGATGGATTGAAGGAAGGACGGATGGACGGACGGATGGATGGATGGATGGATGGTAGGATGGATGGATGGCTTGATGGATCGATGGAAGAATGGATGGATGGATGGATGGAAGAATGGATGGATGGATGGATGGATGTATGGATTGATGGATGGATGGATGGATGGATTCAAGGAACGACGGACGGACGGATGGATGGACGGATGGATGGATAGACGGATGGATGGATGGTTGGATGGATGGATGAATGTTTTGATGGATGGATGGATGGATTGATGGTTTGATGGATGGAAGGAAGGATTGATGGATGGGTGGACGGATGGATGGATGGATGGATGGATGGATGGATGGAGGGATGGATGGATGGATGGATGGATGGATGGATGGATGGATGGATGGATGGATGGATAGAAGGATGGAAGGATAGCTGGATGGATGGATGGATGGAAGGCATGGATGGATTGAAGGATGGACGGATGGACGGACGGATGGATGGTTGGATTGATGGATGGATGGATGGTTGGATGGATGGAAGGACGGATGGATGGATGGGTGGACGGAAGGATGGATGGATGGATGGATGGATGGATGGATGGATGGATGGTTGGATGGTTGGATTGAGGGTTGGTTGGATGGATGGATTGAAGGAAGGAAGGATGGATGGATGCATGGAAGAATGGAAGGATGAATGGATGGAAGGATGGAAGGAAAGAAGGATGGATGGATGGATGATTGGATATATGGATGGACGGATGGAAGGATGGAAGGATGGATGGATGGAGGATTGGATGGAATGATGGATGGATGGTGAATGAATGGATGGAAGGATTGATGGAAGGAAGGAAGGAAGGAAGGAAGGAAGGAAGGAAGGAAGGAAGGATGTATATAAGGAAGGAAGTATGGATGGATGTATGGATGGATGGATGGATGGATGGATGGATGGAAGGATGGATGAATTGGTGGAAGGATGGATGGAAGGATGAATGGAAGGATGGATGAATGGCTTGATGGATCGATGGAAGAATGGATGGATGGATGGATGGATGGATGGATGGATGGATGGATGGAAGGAAAGAAGGATGGATGGATGGATGATTGGATGTATGGCTGGAAGGATGGAAGGATGGAAGGACGGATGGATGGATGATTGGATGGAAGGATGGATGGATGGTGAATAAATGGATGGAAGGATGGATGGAAGGAAGGAAGGAAGGAAGGATGTATGGAAGGAAGGAAGTATGGATGGATGGATGGATGGATGGATGGATGGAAGGATGAATGGAAGGGTGGATGAATGGATGGAAGGGTGTATGGAAGGATGGATTGAAGGAAGGAAGAATGGATGGATGGATGGAAGGAATGATTGAATGGCAAACACAGAGTCCACTCCAAACACAGACAGCACTTAAAACCGAGACTCCACTCCGAACACGGAATCCACTCCGAACAAAAAATCTACTCCGAACACTAACCACTCAGAACATAGAATCCACTCCAAACACAGACACCACGCCGAACACAATCCACTCAGAACACAGAATACACTCCGAACACAGCGTGCACTCAGAACCCAGACTCCACTCCGAACACGGAATCCAATCCGAACAAAAGCTGAACACCTAACACAATCCACTTCGAACATAGAATCCACTCCGAGCACAGACGGAACTCAGAACACAGACTCCATTCCGAACATAATCCACTTAGAACACAGAATGTACTCCGAACACAGACTGCACTCAGAACGCACACTCCACTCCAAACAGAGGCTCCACTCCGAACACAATCCACTGAGAACACAAAATCCATTCGGAACACAGGGTCCACTCCGAACATAGCCTCCACACAGAACACAGAATCCACTCCCAACACACGCTCCACTCTGATTACAGACTCCACTCCAAACTCAGACTCCACTCCAAACACAGATTACACTCCAAACAAGAATCCACTCCAAACAGAGACTCCACTCTGAACACAATCCATTCCGAACACAGAATACACTCCGAATACAGACTCCACTCCGAACACAATCCACTCAGAACACAGACTCCACTCCCAGTGGAGGCTCCACTCTGAAAGAAGACTCCACTCCGAAAACAGACTCCACTCTGAAGCCAGACACCACTCCGAACACAGACTCCACTCCGAACACAATCTCCACTCCAAACAAGAAACCATTCCAAACAGAGACTCCACTCTGAACACAATCCAGTCCGAAAATAGAATCCACTCTGAACCCAGACTCCATTCCGAACACATACTCCATTCGGAACACAGACTCCACTCAGAGCACAATCTACTCAGAACACAGACTCCACTCCCAACACAGGCTCCACTCTGAAAGCAGACTCCACTCCGAAAACAGACTCCACTCTGATGCCAGACTCCACTCCGAATACAGACTCGACTCCAAACACAATCCACTCAGAGCACCGACTCCACTCCGAACACAGGCTCTACGCTGAAAGAAGTCTCCACTCCGAAAACAGACTCCACTCTGAAGCCAGACTCCACTGAACACTGACTCCACTCCGAAAACATATCCCACTCTGAACCCAGGCTCTACTCCGAACACGGATTCCACTCCGAATAAAATCATGCGGAACACAGAATCCACTCAGAATACAGGCACCACTCCAAACAGAGACTCCACACCGAACAGAGGCCCCTCCCTAAAGACAGATCCCACGTTAAACACAGCACTCTCTGAACACACACACGAACACAAACCTCTCCAAGTGCAGACTCCAATCTTAAAAACAGAATCTCCATTGAACAGAGACCACAAAATGAACACAGACCCCTCTCTGAAGTAAGATCCCACTGTAATGCCTGACCCTTCTCTGAACACACACGCATCTCCAAACACAGTCCCGAATATGAACCCAGAATCCACGGTGAAAACAGGGCTTAGACTGAACACAGAGGTCACAGTGGAAGCATATCCCAAACTAAACACAGGCTTCACTCTGATCACAGATCCAACTGTGATCTCAGATTTCTATCTGTACACCGAAAGTATATTGAACACAGACCTCTCTCGGACCTCTGTATAAAAACAGTGGTCAATCTGAAAAATGACAGAACATTCAACAGAAGCCCCAGACACAACATTAAGTTCATTGTGGCAGCAATCGTACAATGAATACTATCCTCACTCTGAACACAGATCTCAGTGAACACTGACTTCTTTCAACACATGCGCCTTTCTCAACAGAGAAACTGCCTTGAACAAAGAAACCCTACTGAACACAGTGCCGAAAGTGAATGCATAATCCCACTCAGATGAAAGATCACACTTTGAAAACAGACCTCATGTGGAACATTGAGACCACAGGAGACAGAGTTTCCAATCTGAGCAGAGTGCCTACACTGAACATTGTCTAAACTGAACACTGCCCAGCTCGAAGCACTGATGCCACTTTGAGCACAGGTTCGACTCTGAAGATACACTTTCTTTGCTGAAATAATACATTGTTTCTTCCCATTGGTCAAGTTGATGAGCTCTGCTCTCTTCGATACACATATAATGACAAGTAGTTTTTTAGATAGAGCTTATATATATTTTTAAGATGTAAGACGAATACAAATTCTGAAATGTATTTAACGATGAAGAGGATGGTGAAATATCCACTCGTGCACAGTCAAACTGCTGAATTGGGTGCTCGGTTGACAAATTAAATTGATCCAAGATCAGCCTGAAGTGATACAATTTGGTCAAAAGATTGTGAAAAGACATTATATATTTAATGGTACAGTGTTAAGTGGAGCTCAGGAGCAGGGACGCCCAGGTCTATGTACACAGATGTTTGAAGGTACAAAGTTGCGAAGGTGCTTCAATGGGAAGATAGTACCCTTGGTTTGATTAATGGCAGAACAGAGTGCGAAGATGAGGAATTTGTTGCTAAACTCTTTATTAAGGGCTTAAGAAAAGAAAAAAAATGATGGAGTTTGAGCTGTTTAAGTGGAGAGGAGTAGGTAAAACTGGATAGAAGAACAGTGGGCAAAGCAGTGTTAGACAAAGATGTCATGGACATGGGACAAAGGGAGTGTTTGTGGTAGTGGTGAGGGTTGAAGAAGCTGCTGATACTGGCATAAAGGTAAGAAAACAGAATATATGTATTGCAGAACTTTGGTCAGTGAATAAAAGCAACATAGAACATTGACAGATGGACCTTATTCATCTATTCATTGATTCATTATTTTATCACCTCTTTATCCCTTTCCTATCCTTTTTCCCCTAATCACGGCCTCCCCATCACATCCCCAGAAGTGCCCGGTGTAAATTGTTCCATGTTTTCCTTTCACAGAGCGCTGACCCTTGTTCTGTTTTACAAACATTCTGCTTTGTCAGCTTTATGCCACTATCAGCACCTTATTCAACCCTCCCCACTACCATTTACGTTCTCTTTGTCCCTTGTCCATGACATTTTTGTCAAGCACGCTTCAACGACACAGATACAAGGTAATTGGCAAACTGGGGTGGAGTAAATAAGGAAACAGTTTTTGTTGCGCAGTTAGTGGTTGTGATCTCAAAATCATTGACGGGGCTATTGAGAAAGAACAGCGGTCAGTGGACAAATTGAATAGTTTTAGCAAAGAGCTAGTACACACATGATGGGCAGAATGTGAACCTGCTGTGCAATAATTCTACAAAATATGCATTTTCGAGATTTTCAACAATTATTTGCCTGTAACAGAAAATGTTGAGCTTTTTTTTTGTTCATCTTAAGCCTAAACTTTAGATAAATAGCAAAGAGTCAGCTCACCACCAGAACAAATTTCCATAATTACAGAGACGGCTCAGGGACAATGGGGGCGTATGGTTCCCTCAAATCCTCCATCTCAGTATAGTGTAATAAAACTTGAGAGACATGAACGTGTGTCACTAAGGAAAAGTTGCTGAATATCCCCCAATGGGACATAACAATCTAGAGAAAATTGTTGTGTGGAAATCACATCCATAAATGTTTAGTGTCAGTCATACAGGATGTCGTTAATGATGTCCTGCATGGGAAGTGGGCTCAAGAGAGGTCCATGACGGATCTTTCGAAATGCTTGAAAAAAATCTCTTATATTTTATTCCACACATCTCGTTAATCCTTCTATACCCTTGTGCTTCCCATGCTGTTGGAAGACTGTTAAAGCACAACATGGTGTCGTTCGACAACAATGCCTGAGACTGAATGCAAGTGACTGACCACAAAACTCACAATGAATACTAACATCAAGCTGAACATAGTCCCCACTGTGAACACAGACCCTTCTCAATACTTGCCCTACTCTGAACATAGGCACCACAATGGGAACATACCCCCTCTGATTACAGAACTCACACTGAACAAAGATTGCACTCTCAGCACAGTCCCCACTCCCATAGATCACTCTGCTGACGGGGGAAATCTACAGTGGTCCACAGGGAGCAATGTTTTGATCACAGCTCTCTGTGATAAAGGTTAATAAGCTGGAGCTAGATATATAGGGTAGATGTTTAACCGTACAACATGTATAAATTGCAGAAATGCAGTAAAGAATAGGAAGGTTTATCATGTAATTATTGGGACACAAAGACTCTGGTGAATGGTGCAGAAACAATTTAGACGAATGTTAACACAGCCCAGGTCAGAGGTACATTTTGATCGAAATTATAAGAACTGGCAGTGCACAATAATGGCAATATTTTTAACGTGATTCAGGAACAGAGAGATCTGGCAACTTGGGTCAGAAATCTTTGAGAGAAAATTTTTGAAGTCTCCTCAATAAGAAGATGACATTCCTGAGCTTTTTAAAGTAGGAATGGAGCAAAAATGAAAGGTAACTGTTCCTAAACTTATTTATAACGCACTGGCGATAGCCAAGCTAGATAATTGTTTCTAAATATGGGCATGATGCTTTATGAAAAATGTAAATGCCTACTAGAAAACGTGTAGGAAATTGACTAGAATGACTATCAGGGGTGAGGGGCTTCAATCATTGCGCATTGACTGGGGATGTTGGGATTATTCTCCTTGGAGCAGAGAAGGTAAAGCGGAAATGTAATTGAACCAATCAAGAATAGCCTGTCGATGGAGTAAGTAAGGGTAAAATGGTGCAAGTGGCAGAGTTGGTGGGAACCAAAGGGAAACAGATAACGGAGTTTGGCAAAAGAACCGACGGGGGAGATGAGGAAAAATATTTTTCTATAATTTGACTTGTGTTGACCTCGATGAATAACTTATGTAAATACATTGAGAGGAGTATTGTGAAGAACTAGGTGCAGTGGAACGAATTGAATAGTTTTACAGAAAAAAACTTGCAGATGCATGATGGGCTGAATGGCCGCTTTTTGGGCTGGAATTCTATTATTCTATAAAATCTGTATTTAGTTTCTCTTTCCAAATTTAACTGCCTGACCCTCTAGCAAGCGAAATTGCTGTTTCTTTAATCTGCTCATTTTATCTTCCTGTGCATGTAACAGGGGCAAATTGGTCATGTTCTGTATTAAAAGCAAAATTTACATCCATAGCAACAGGGTGCCGTCAGGCACAAAATCTGTTTACATAAAGACAGGCATCACTGGCTCTCAATGGAAGAAACTAGTTCATTGGCCACGGGGGTGGAATGTAATGAAGTGAGCTATTTGGAAACATCTTTAAAATATTCTGCTGAAAATATTCCAAGAATCAATTTGATACTTGCACATTTTTTGTAATATGCAGCCCCTGAATGCGGGTAAAACACAATATGATATATATTGATAAATATGGCCCGAAACCGATAACAGACTATGAACGCAGACTCCACACTGAACAAAATGCTACACTGACCAGAACCCCTGCGCTGTGCACAGGCACCAACCTGTGAAGTCTGACCACACTGTAATCACAGACCCCAAACTGAACAGGAAGCTCCATCCGAACATAACCCTTAGCGTGGATTTATAAAGTGCCTTGAACACAGAGCCCACTCTGCAGAAATGTCCCAGTATGAACCGGTCGAGCAGGGGCGCAATTGGAGCATAGAACCCACCCTAAACAGAGTCCCCAACCTCGACAAAAACCTGACACTGAACACAGAATGGACATAGAACACCAATACTATTCTGAACAGATAAACCATTCTAAATACATTTCGAATAATTCACTGAACTGGGATCCCACTCTCAAAGGTACTTGTTATGATCAATGCCGCCACTTTGAACATAGAACTCTCTCTGAGCACAGACTCCTTTCTGAACACTTGTCCATCTCTGAATATCGATGTCAAGCTGAACACAGATACCAAGACGGATCTTTGTCTGAAAATTCACGCATCTCTCAACACTTCCCAAACCCTGAACAAAGGCACGACTCTTAGTATGGTTCCTACTTTCAACACAGGACCCACGCTGACCACCAATCACCTACTGCACACAAAATTTACAATGAACATAAACCCTACATTTAACACAGAGCCTAATCTGAAACAATATAAAACGGACCCGAATCTGAATACAGAATCAATGCTGAACACAGCGACACCTGGAACACATGTCCCACATTAATCATAATCCCCACCTGAGCTCAGACAACACACGAAACACCACTGAACCAACATAGGTCTCAGTCTGTTGATGGAACAAACTATTGCTAATTCCCATGCTTTAGTTTAGGGACCTGATCTCTCATTGATATACATTAATGAAGAGGAATATGTTGGACATTGCATAAATAATTTGACGTTTGTTTGAGTATGAAATGCTCATAATGTAATAAGTAATGAGGTGCTTGATAATAGATGGACTAGAACATAGACAGTCTGGTGAATTTGATGGACACATGGTAAGTTAAATTTAACACAGAGAAATATGAAGGGATCAATTTGATTATGAAGAATATGGGGAGTCTGTATCGGCTAAATGGTACATATGTAAATGGCTTGAAGAAGCATAGAGATCTCGGGCTAGATGTACACAGATCATTGTAGGTGGAGGACCACTTGTTAACATTGTTTAAGAATAACACAATGTCATTGGATTTATTAGCAGGACAAGAACACGAAATATATATATGTATATATAAATAAATATATTTATTTAGCAATTTATAAAACATTGGTTAGCACCCAGCTGGAGTATTGTATCTATTTCTGGTAAATACACTTTAGAATTGGTATGAATGTCTTGGAAACATGCAGTCGTGATTTATTAGATCAGGTACAAGGGATGTTGGGAAATCAGTTATTGTGGGGAAACTGTAGAAGCTTTGTGGAGCTGGGAGGTTTAATGGGGAATTTTCTTCGAGGTATTCAAAATCAGGAAAAGGAAATACTTCCATAGAGATTCAAGCAGCAGACAGTTCGGTACGTAGAGGGAAAGTAATATACACTGATTTGACAAGAGTAGAACGAGGGGTGATTATTGCACAGCGAGTTTTTGTGATCGAGAACAATGCTTCGAGGGAAAACAATGACATGACAGCAGACAAAAACTGGTGGCAGTGGGAAAATTTGAACAATCTCAGGGAATAATTGCACAGGAATGATGGGCCGAATGGACTCCACCTGTACTAGATTATTTGTTGACTCCAAATAATCCTCTTCTGTTTTTTTTTTCCCATTTTAAGTGATGGTCTCTGTTACAGAAACAAACTGATCATTTGTCGAATGATTCCGAAATTTTACTGACAGAGCAACAAAGTCACCTCAGTGACATAAACATTGAGATGCCCTGCGGGAATTGGAGTGACCTGGTTCGCTGCAACCCCATTTGTAACGACATTGTGTGGAAACAAACTGAGGGACAACAACATTGTTCACTGGGGATAAAGCCCCTGGATATTTCCTACCAGGATAGAACAATCTGGGGGACAATGTTTTTATGTTGATCACATTTTGAACTATTTAACGTCAGAAATGAAGAATATACTGAATAATTCCTTGAGTAGTAAAACAAGCTCGAAGTTCCAGATTGAGGACTGTTCCAAACCTCTTCAAAACATTGACTGGAATTTTTTTCAACCATAATTTCAATCCTTACACATGTTGGTATTCAGCATCCTGCTGAATGCCTGATGAAGCACAAGGCATTGATCGGAGAGTAACCATTGGAACTGAATGACTCATTGGAATTCCATTCCAAACATTGCTGTGCACAGGTCCACTCTAAATACAGACACACTCTAAGCACAGTGCCTCTCTGAACACAGACCCACTATGAACACAGATCCTCTCTGAATACAGACACACTTTGACCACAGCCGCATTGAACACAGACACACTATAAACACAGAGCCACTCTGAATACAGACCCACTCTGAACACAGCCACGCTGTACACCAACAAACTATGAGCACAGGCCCACTCTAAACACAGTCACTCTGAGCACAGACACACTTGGAACATAGAATCGCACTGAACACAGGCCCACTCGGAACACAGAGCCACGCTAATACAGATTCTCTCTGAACACAGTGCCACTCTGAATACAGACCCACTCTGTACACAGACCAATTCTGACATAGCCATACTAAACACAAACCCACACTGAACATGGACCCACACTGAGAATAGACCCACTCTGAACATAGAACCTCTCGGAACACTGACCCACTGTGAACACAGACCTACTCTGAACACAGACCCACACTGAACACAGACACACTCTGAATAAAGATCCACTATGAGCACAGACCCACTCTGAACAAAGATCCACTCTGAACACAGGCCCACTCTGAACATGGGCCCAATCTGAAAACAGCCTCATTCTGAACACAGACCCACTGAGCACAGACCAAATCTGAACACCGACCCATTCTGACACAGCCACACTGAACGCAAATTTTCTTGAAAATTGAAGATCTGGACTTCTGCTGTGATATTTTATATTGTTATGGCTTTTTTTTAAACCTATTTTATTCCCAATAAATCTGTGTTCTGAACACCGCAGTTTTCCAAAGAGTGGTAGTTTGATACATAGAGAAAGGCAGGAGCTTCCTTCAGACTGGGATGGACTGAGGTCTGTGTCCGGAGTGAGGGGTGGGTGGTGTTTCAGTGGTAGGGAGATGGATGAAGGGCGAGATTAACAGAGAGAAAGGCTTTTAGGGACATTGGGGTGGGGGGGGGGGGGGGGGAGGTGCACGGGCAGACAGTGTCTGGGGGTTACGCCCTCCATTGTGGGAATACTAGTGGCAATCAGCTGTGCACATTGGACATAATCACAACTCCTGTAAGTATTTCATTGACTGGGGATATCGGATTTTAGAATTATTCATGTAAAAATGGCCAATGCCGTGTGAATTACTGATTCAGATGGCAAGACAGGAACTTTTCAGAGTGCATTTAAATCCAGCACTCACAGGGACGTGGAATTAAAAAGGCCGGAGCTTGTATCCTGGAACAATTGGCCAAGAACAGAGGGCCTGCGGTTGAGCGTAAGTATTATAAATGTTAAAGGTAAAATGCCAGCAGCCGTTTCAATTCACTTCACTGATATGATATGGTAAGATTCTCAATCTCTTCTCCCACCCTTAGTAAGAAAATAAAACGGTGAAAGAGAGAGAGAGGAAGGGCGGAGTGAGCGAGAGGAAACAGTGGGTGAGGGAAAGTAAAACAGAGGATGTGCATTGAAATACATAAAGTATCTGGGGTCTCCAATGTGTAGACTCTGCCCAGCTCACAGGCACACACTTCTAGAAAGACTGAAATACAAAAATTAGTGCAGGGACGGAGGAGCAAGTGGTTCACTAACAATGAATGGATTAATACATAAGAATAATAAAAATAATAATGAAAACAATAATGGTAATGATACTAATTAATATTCATTCATTGTATGTCACCCAGATAATATATCTCTGTGTGCTTGTGTGTGTGTGTGCACATACAACATGACTATGCTTAATAATTCGCTGGATAATATGATAAGCTGTTAGGCCCAGGCTGAGGATTGTTACAATCCTCTCCAAAACATTCATTTGTAATTTTATTCCAAACATCACTTTAACCCATACACATCCTTGTAATCTACCTCCTGCTGAATGCCTGTTAAAGCACAAGGATAGACAAACAGGGACTGGAACGGATGCTTTTTAAATGGAATTCTATTGTAAACATCTGAAAACACAGAACCACCCTGAGCCCAGGCCCACTCTGAACAAAGAGACACACTGAACATAGATCAGCGCTGAACACAGAACTATTTTGAAAACCGTGCACACACTGAACACAGGCCCACTCTGAACACAGAAACACACTGAACACTGAGCACAATTCTGCATTTTGAACACACAAGACACATTGGACATTAACCAGTTAATGAACACAGACCCGCGTCTTTTAAAGGTCCCATTCAGAACAAAGAAACCATTCTGAAAAGAGAACGCTGAACACAGATACCACTCTGCACACATTCGCCAACACAACATTTAATGTGTGCCCTGGGTTCAGAGAGGCGTATGTGCTCCAACAAGGGGCGGTGGTGGGAGAGCTCTGCATTCAGGGAGCTGTCTATTTTCAGTCTGGAATGTATGTCCAGAGCACGGGAACGCGATCAGTGTTGGCTCTGTGTTTAGGGGCGTATCGACGGTCGGTGGTCAGTGTTTGTTCAGATCGGCGATTGTTTTTTTAGTGATGTTTGTAATTGGAGATGAATATATGTTCAATATGGGGCGTCTGTTCAGAGCGGAGATGGCGTTCAGAGTGGGTCCTGTAATTAGAAAGGTGTCTATGTTCAGTATGAATCATATGCTCAGAGCAGGGACCGCGCTTAGAATTGGTTCCGTATTTGGAGATGGGGCTGTGGTGAGTGTGAAATGTGTTATCAGAGAGGCGCATGTGCTCAGAGAGCGGCCTCTGTTCAGACTGGTTCCTGCTTTCGGAATCGGAGCTGCCTACAGCTTGTGGTATTTTGGTCAGTCGAGGATGTGAGGTTACCTTGTGGTCCGTGTTCAGTCTGTGGTATTTGAGTAGAATGGAGTCTGTTCTTGCGGTGATGTCTATTTTCAGGGTGGGATATTGGTCCAGAGTTAGGTCTTTGTTTAAATTGGGGTTGGTTTTCAAACTGTGCTGTTAGTTTAGACGTCGATCTGTGCTTAGATTGGGCTCTGTTTTCAGGGTGGGATATGAATTCAGAGTTTGGCCTTTGCTTAGAATGGGGCCTTATGTTCAAACTGCGGTGCTTGTTCAGAGTCGTGTCTGTGTTCTGTGCCATTCACTAGTTTCTGTTCTTGTTTATCGATCTATACCTCGCTGTGCTTTATCAGGCATTCAGCAAGGTGCAGATTATGATAGTCTCGAAATAAAAGAGTTGGTTGGAATAACATTCTAGAGAATTTATCAACAAGGTTTCCACAGTCCACTCACTCTGTCCAAGTTTCTCTGTCCCGGCATACTTTATTACTGACACGGGATATTTCACTGCGTTATCTGCACAGAACCAGTCACAGTGAGACTGCTCTGTCCCAGTGGGGAATTTTCAGCGAATTTACCCTCAGTGCAGCAAGCTCCCGTCCCTCACTTTGTTTCCACACAATGTCCTGATGGTTATTGGCTCAGGGAAAAAACGTTCTGCCCTTGCCTCTGAGCGACCTCACTGTTTATGCAAATATGTTCTGTGGTTAAGGAGACTATTTGCAATGTTTGAAAAGTTTAGTTTGAATAAGACAAATGACTAAACCTTTCGGTTACAGCGTCAGCCACATCAAATAAAAAAAAACATAAAAAGCCATTCAATCCATCGTGTTTCTGCTAGAACTTTTGTAAAACAAAATCATGAAAGGTGATAGCACAACTTGAGAAGATATTAGAATGAATTGGAACCATTGCGTTTATAAGTAGAGGACTAGAAAACAAAAACAAGGAAACTGTAAATGGACACTTTAGTTTGGATCCAGACTGAGTGTTGTACCCCTTTCTGAATCCATGTTAGGAAGGGTGTCAAGGCCTTGGGGAGGGTACAGAGTTTTAGTCTGAGCTCCCCTTCCCTTGCTCTATATCCCCTTTAAAGTCTTAATTTGAAGTGTTTATGCAAATCAGCACAACTCGCTATGTCAGGAAATGTTTCCTTGCATCCCACGATTTTCCTTCTGCCAAACGGATTACGTCTGTGCCCTTACTTCCCCTGACCATCCTGTCTCAGGAAAGAGTTTATCCGATTGACTCTATCAAAATATTTCCTGACGATGAACGCCTGAAATCAAATTTCAATTCAGCTCCTCTGTTCAATGGAGAACCATCCAAATTCTCCAGCCTCTCCACATGAGTTGAAGAGCCTCATTCATGAAATCAAATCAGAAATTAAACTCCGTACCCTCCCCAAGGCCTTGACACCCTTCCTAACATGGATTCAGAAAGGGGTACAACACTCAGTCTGGATCCAAACTAAAGTGTCCATTTATTGTTTCCTTGTTTTTGTTTTCTAGTCCTCTATTTATAAACGCAATGGTTCCATTTCATTCTAATATCTTCTCAAGTTGTGCTATCACCTTTCATGATTTGTGTCGGAAACACCCAGGTCTCTGCTGCTGCAACAACTTTGATTTTTACCATTAATATTATAGAGTCTCTGCTCATTTTTCTGTGCAAAATGTCTCTCTTCACGCCTGCCGATGTCACCAGTCTGCTTAAATCCTCATCAAGTCACAGAATCACACAATCACACAGTGCAGAAAAGGCCCTTCGGCCCAGCCAGTCAGCACGAACAGATAGCCTGTTTCTACCTTCCTCATTGGTCAGTACATTTGGCATTATTTTTTAAATAATCTGAAAACGTTTAAGTCATGGCCTGTGTAAAATAACAAAAAAAATCCTTTCATGAAAATAAGTTTCGTATGAATATTTGGTTTCATAATCATGTGCCTGGGAACAGTGCAATTTCCATCTCACAAAGACAGTGATCAGTGTTCAGAGTGTGGACTGTGAGACGTGTCCTGTATTATTCAGCATGGAAACGTTTTTTAAGCTGGGGATTTTGATCAGAATGGGGAATACGTTCATTGTGAATTATCATTACAGTGCCGTGCTTTGTTCAGATTGGGGATTTTATTCAGTGTGTTGTCTTTGATCAGATTGTGAATCGTGTTCAGCAAGTAGACTATGTTCACTGTGGGGAATGTGTTCACTGTATCGATTGTGCCAGAGGTGGTTCTGTGTTCAGAGTGTGGACCCCCCTCAGCGTGGCCAGTGTGCCCAGGGTGGTTTTGTTATCTTTGTGGGGATTGGATCCTGGGTTTTTATAAGTTCAGTGTGGGGACTGTCTTCAGGGTGCAGAGTATGTCCGAGGTGTTCAGAGCGGAGATTGTATTCAGTGTGGCAGATGTGTCAGAGGTTATTCTGTGTTCAGAGTCTGGATGGTCTTCAGTGTGAGGATTCGGTCCGACTTGCTTCTGTGTTCAGAGTGTGGTCTCTCTTCACTGTCGGGATTGTGTCCAGGGCTGTTATGTCTTCAGTGTTGGGAATGTGACTTGGTTCATTATGGTGTCCCCCTCCACACTCGTGTTGCTGACTTGCCCGAATTTGCTCCTTTTTAAATGCAGTCCAATCTTCAGGTATAGTTTCGGCCCCGTTTATTTCTGATAGCCCAGGCATTTATCTGGGCTCGATTCTGTTGTCAGCCCACTGAAACCTGTCTTTCAACGGATGAAATTGCTTCTGGATTAACATGAGTCGAGGGCAATCCTGATGAGACCCAGAGTTGTCCACACCCATTGTCTTGCTCCCTGAGCCAAACGGACAATCATGTCTATCATAAAAGAATATATTTACCTGGGCAGGAGTCACTCCTCGTGTCTGGAATGATAAATTCTCACAAGCACTCTCTGTTGTTCCACACACACTCTCTAGTTCCAAGTTCACTGATCCAGACGCAGAGGGACTCTATTCAAGATGATGGAGACTCTGATCCTGGTTCTTGGTCTCCTGCTGATTGTGCAGGATTTCCACATCGTGGGTGAGTGGCGACCTACCTGTCCCCAGCAGCTATTTGGAACAATGTCCAATCATAACTCTTTCACTATCTTTGTAATTGTTAAGGTGCATGGTAAGATGACAGGATAGTTGAACTCTTTCATTCGCTTTCCCTACTAATCACTTCTCAAGAAAAAGAAAGGGAGAATGTTGGAGTAGGAATTACACCAGCCTTATTGTCATTCCCATTATTACATCTATCTTTCTCCACATCCCTCTAGAGCCCAAACCACTGCAATATCCTTTGTCCTCCAAAACCTTTCCCATCTCCATGAAAATCTTCAGCCCCTACAATAGCCTGTCTCTCCAAAACATCCTGCAGTCACCTCATAACTGCTCATCAAAGAAATACCGCCAAGTTTCCCCAGCGGCACAACTCGCTCTATCACTGTAACCTCCTCCAGCCCCTATAATCCTCCCCAACAACGTAAAGTCCTCCAGTCCCTACAAGCCACCCTATATCTGTAAAATCCTACAG
This sequence comes from Isurus oxyrinchus, assembly GCA_026770705.1. Lineage (NCBI taxonomy): Eukaryota > Metazoa > Chordata > Chondrichthyes > Lamniformes > Lamnidae > Isurus > Isurus oxyrinchus. Next base: position 77,009 of record JANJGN010001209.1, on the reverse strand, counting down.
CCCCTACAATGCTCCCTAATTCTGCAACCACCTCCAGACCCTTAGCCCCTCCCAAGCTCAGTAACTCGCTGCAGCCCATATACCCGTCCATATTTCTCTAAATCCTGCAGCCTCTACAACCCTCCCTACCTCAGAAACCTCCTCCAGCCGCTACACTCCTCCCTATCTCTGTGGCCTCTTCCAAACCCTACAGCCCTCCATATCAGCATTAAAACACTTTGCTTTGACCATGGCCTCATGGCACAATCTTCTCTCTCTCTCTCTCTCTCCCTGTCGGCCTCTCTCTTTCTGCCTGTCTCTGTCTAAGTGAAAATGGTGTGGAATATGAGGCCTGTGTGGGAATGAACCCTCTACAGCAGGTGGGATCATCGGTCATAGTGGGGGTAATGGAGGAAGGTGCAGATCAGGACAATATTTGGATCCGCCCTGACCAAAAATGCAGGGAAGTTCTATTATAAGCAAGACGCTATTCTAAAGCTTTCACACTTTCACAGAACAGATTGAACACAGAGCTCAAACTGAACTCAGAGCGCAGACTGATAGCAGCATATCATGGACACAAGGCCCAGATTAAACACAGAGCCAACACTGGTCACAGAGCCCACTCTGAACACAGAGCTGACAAAGATCACAGAGCAGATACTGACCACAGCCGTTACAGTGAACACAGAATTCACATTGACCACAGTACCCGCACTGAACACAGAGCCACCACTGAGCACAGGGCCCATACTGAAAGAAGAGTCCACACTGAACCCACAGCTCACAATTAACACAGAGCCCACACTCAACACAGAGCCCAATCAGAAAAAAAGAGCCCACATTGACCACAGAGCTCAGATTGCCCACAGAGCTCACCCAGAAAACAGAGCCCACACTGAACAGAGTCCACACTGAACACAGATCCCACACTGAACACAGAGGCCACACTGAACACAGATCCCACATTGAACCCAGAGCCCACAATGACCACAGAGCCCACACTGAACACAGAGACCAAGCAAAACAAAGAGCCCACACTGAAAAGAGCGATCACATTGAACACACAAACCAAAGTGAACCTCGACCCCAGAACAACCTGAGTCTGCACTGATCACAGAGCACAAAGTTATCACAGAGCCCATTTTCAAGACATAACCTGCCCTGAACATCTCGCACAAATTGAAAACAGTGCCCACAATCGACACAGAGCATACACTGAGCACAGAGATCACAATGAATATTGAAAGCTCACTGAACATAGAGGTCACACTTAACACAGAGCAGACATTGAACACTGGGCCCACACTGAAAGCAGAGCGCGCACTAAACAGAGAGCCCGAGCTGAACACAGGCCCCACATTGAACACCGAACCCAAAACTGAACACAGAGCACAGATTGAGCACAGATTCGACAATTAACACAAGAGATCAAACTGAACACAGATCCAAAACTGAACACAGAACCCACACTGAAAGTAGAGAACAAAATGAATACTGATTGATAACGGAGCCCATAGTGAACATAGGGACCAGATTAAACTTAGAATCCACACAGAAATCAGAGCCGACACTGATCAGAGAGCTCCTACTGAGCAGAGAGACTCACTGAACACAGAGCCCACGCTGAACACAGAACCAAATTGAACACAGAACCGACACTGAACACAGAGCCCACCATAAACACAGAGCCCACACTGAACACAGAGCCCACACAGAACACAGAGCCCACACTGAACACAGAGCCCACACTGAACACAGAGCACACACTGAACACAGAGCCCACACTGAACACAGAGCCCACACTGAACACAGAGCCCACGCTGAACACAGAGCCCACACTGAACACAGAGCCCACACTGAACACAGAGCCCACACTGAACACAGAGCCCACACTGACCACCGAGCCTACACTGATCAGAGAGCCCACACTGAACACACGGGGCCCATTCTGAACTCAGGTTCCAGTTGAAACACAAGAGCTCACACTGAATACAGAACCAAACAGAACACAGGCAACCTGAACGCAAAGCCCACAATGAACACAGAGCCCAAACTGAACACAGAGCCCACACTGAAGACATGGCCCATACTAAACTCTAAGGCCACACTTAATCAGTGCTCTAATTGAACACAGATCTCACACTGAACACAGAGCTCACGCTGAACACGGAGCCCAGACTGAGGACAGGGACAAGACTAAACACAAAACCCTCACTGAACACAGAGCCAACACTGATCACAGAGTCCAAAACGAACACAGAGGCAACGCTGAACGTAGACTGCTCACTGAACACAGAGGCATCAAATAACATAGCCCAAACTGAACACAGAGCCTACACTGAAAACAGGGCACACACTGAACACAGAGCCCACACTGAACACAGAGCTTACACTGAACACAGTGCTAACACTGAACGCAGAGCCGACACTGAACAGAGAGCAGACACTGAACACAGAGCCCACACTGACCTTGGAGCCCACACTGATCGCAGAGTTCACATTGTACATAGAGACTACACTGAACACACAGACCACAATTCAAATTGGAGCCTAGGCGAATCACAGAGTCTGCACTGAACAAAGAACATAAAGTTATCACAGAGCCCATTTTCAAGACGTAACCTGCCCTGAACATCTGTCACACACTGAACACAGAGATCACAGTGAATATCTAGCACACTCAAAACACGGAGATCACACTGAACACAGATCATGCACTGAAAGCAGAGCACACACTGAACACAGAGCCCACAAAGAACACAGAGTCGAATCTGAACACCTGGCCCGCGCTGAACACTGGGCACACGCTGAACATAGGGACCACGCTGAACACAGGGCCCACGCTGAACACAGAGCCCATACTCAACATAGAACCCAGATTCAACATCGGGCTCACACATTAAATTTGGCCATAACTGAATGCCGAAGACATACTGAACACAGAGCCCACTCTAAGACAGAGGCCACACTGAACACAAAGAGCACATTGAACGTAGAGCTGGCACAGAACATTGAGCACAGACTGAACTCAGACCAGGCACCGCATTCAGAGCCCATAATCAATGATAGGCCAAAGTGAACACAGTGACCAAACTGAACAGAGACCAAACTGAATGCAGAGCTTCCACGGAACATGAAGGCAGAACTGATTAAAGATAGCAATTTGAAGTAGCTGCACACAATGAACACAGATCCCAGACTAAACGCAGAGCACACAGTAAATGCAGAGCGGACCCTGAACACAGAGCTCACCCAGAAAACAGAGCCCACAGTGAAGACGGAGCACAGAATGTACAGAGGTCCAAATTAAACAGACCAACGGCGCAAAATACAGTACACATTCTCAACATGCAGCCCACACTCAACAGAGTCCACATCAACACAGAGTTCACACTCAACACAGAGCGCACAGTCAACAGGGAATGCAGAGCCCTCACTGAACACAGAGCACAGTTTGAAAACAGGGTCAACATTGAACATAGGGACCAGACTAAACACAGAGCTAACCTTCAACAGTGCGCCTACACCGAACACAGGGCGCACACTGATCACAGAGCCCACACTGAACACAGAGCCCACACTGAACACAGAGCCCACACTGATCACAGAGCCCACACTGAACACAGAGCCCACACTGATCACAGAGCCCACACTGAACACAGAGCCCACACTGAACACAGAGCCCACACTGAACACAGAGCCCACACTGAACACAGAGCCCAAACTGAACACAGAGCCCACACTGAACACAGAGACCACACTGATCACAAAGCCCAAACTGAACACAGAGCCCACACTGAACACAGAGCCCACACTGAACACAGAGACCACACTGAACACAGAGACCACACTGAACACAGAGCCCACACTGATCACAGAGCCCACACTGAACACAGAGCCCACACTGAACACAGAGCCCAAACTGAACACAGAGCCCACACTGAACACAGAGCCCACACTGAACACAGAGCCCACACTGATCACAGAGCCCACACTGAACACAGAGCCCACACTGAACACAGAGCCCAAACTGAACACAGAGACCACACTGAACACAGAGCCCACACTGAACACAGAGCCCACACTGAACACAGAGACCACACTGAACACAGAGACCACACTGAACACAGAGACCACACTGAACACAAAGCCCAAACTGAACACAGAGCCCACACTGAACACAGAGCCCACACTGAACACAGAGCCCACACTGAACACAGAGACCACACTGAACACAGAGACCACACTGAACACAGAGACCACACTGAACACAGAGCCCACACTGAACACAGAGCCCACACTGAACACAGAGCCCACACAGAACACAGAGCCCACACTGAACACAGAGCCCACACTGAACACAGAGACCACACTGAACACAGAGACCACACTGAACACAGAGACCACACTGAACACAGAGCCCACACTGAACACAGAGCCCACACTGAACACAGAGCCCACACTGAACAAAGAGCCAACACTGAACATAGCGCCCACACTGATCACAAAGCCCAAACTGAACACAGAGCCCACACTGAACACAGAGCCCACACTGAACACAGAGCTCACACTGAACACAGAGCCCACACTGAACACAGAGCCCACACTGAACACAGAGCCCACACTGAACACAGAGCTCACACTGAACACAGAGCCCACACTGAAAACAGAGCCCACACCGAAGACATGGCCCATACGAAACACTAAGACCAGAAGACCAAAAGACATAGGAGCATTAATTAGGCCAATCGACCTATCGAGTCTGTTCCGCCATTTAATCATGGTTGATAAGTTACTCAACCCCATTTGCCAGCCTTCTCTCTGTAACCTATATCCCCTATACAATCAAGAACCTATCTATCTCGGTCTTAAGTACGCTTAAAAAACTGAGCTGAACAGCCTTCAGCGGCAATTAATTCCATAGATTCAACAGTCTCTGGCTAAAGAAGTTCCTCCTCATCTCTGTTCTAAAAGGTCCTCCCTTTATCGTGAGTCTGTGCCCTCGGGTCCTAGTCTCTCCTACTAATGGAAACATCTTCCCCAAGTCCTCTCTATCTATGCCTTTCAGTAACTTTCAGTCAGATCCCCCCTCATACTTCTAATCTCCATCGAGTACAGTCCCAGAGTCGTCAAACCTTTCTCATATGTTAAGCTTTTCATTGCTGGGATCATTCTCATGAACCTCCTCTGGACCCTGCCGGGGCCAGCACATCCTTCCTGTGATACAGGCCCAAAATCGCTCACAATATTCTAAATGTGGTCTGACCAGAGCCTTATAAAGCCTCAGCAGCACATCCCTGCTTTCATATTGTAGTCTTCTCGAAATAAGTGCCAACATTGCGTTTCCCTTCTTAACTATCGATTCTTCCTGCAAGTTAACCTTGACAGAATCCTGGACAAAGACCCCCAAGTCCCTTTGCACTCCAGATTTCTGAATTGTCTCCCCATTTAGAAAATAGTCAATGCTTATATTCTGCCTACAAAAGTGCATGAGCTCACACTTCACCACTTTGTATCCCATCTGCCACATCATTGCCCATTCTCCTAACCTGTCCAAATCCTTCTGTAGCCTGCCCGCTTCCTTAATACTACGTGTCCCTCCATCTATCTTTGTATCATTGCAAACTTAGCCAAGATGCCTTCTGTTCCTTCAGACAGATCATTAATATTTAAAGTGAAAGTTTGTGGTACCAACACTGACCCTGCAGAACTCCAATAGTCACCAGCCGCCATCCTGAGAAGGCTCCCATTATCTCCACTCTCTTCATCCTGCCAGACAGCAAATCTTCTATCCATGCTATTACCTTGCCTCTAACACCATGGGCTCTTATCTTACTGAGCAGCCACCTGTGCGGCACCTTGTCAAAGACCTTCTGGAAGTCCAATTAGATAACAACCATTTGCTCTCCTTTGTCAAACCTACTTGTTACCTCTTCAAAGAATTCTAAAAGATTTGTCAGGCATGACCTCCCCTTGATGAAACCATGCTGAGTTTGCCCGGTTTTACCATGTACTTCCATGTATTCTGAAATCTGATCCTTAATAACGGAGTCTAAAATCTAACCTACGGCTAAGGTCAGTCTAATCGGCCTGTAATTTCCCGTCTTTTGCCTTACTCCCTTCTTACGCAGGGGCTTACATTCGCGATTTTCTAGTCCTCTGGGACCCTCCCTGACTCCAGTGTTTCCTGAAAGATCACCACCAACGCCTCGACTATCTCTTCAGCTACCTCGTTCAAACTCAGGGGTGTAATCCATCTGGTGCAGGTGACTTATCCAGTTTCAGACATTTCAGTTTTCCTAGCACCTTCTCCTTGGTAATGGCCGCCATACTCATCTCTGCTTCCCAAATCTCTTGAACTTTGGGGATGTTACTTGTGTCATCCACCGTGAAGACTGACACAAAGTACCTATTCAGTTCCACAGCCATTTCTTTGTTCCCCAGTCTTACAATTCCAGCGTCATTTCCCAGCAGCCCAATGTCCACTTTTGTCTCTCTCTTACCCTTTATAAATCTAAAAAAAAAAACTCTTGCTATCTTGTTTTCTATTACTGGCCACTTTACCCTTATATTTAATCTTCTCACTCCTTATTTCTTTTTTTTAGTTTTCCCCTGTTGGTCTTTGTTGACTTCCTAATCTCCTGGTTTCCCACTGCTATTCGTTGCATTTTATGCTTTCTCTTTAGCATTTATGCTGTCCCTGATTTCCTTTGTCAGCCATGGTTGTCTCGTCATCCCTTCAGAATGCTTCTTCTTCCTGTGGATCATTTTTTGCTGTGCATCCCAATTCATTTCCAGAAAATCCTGCCATTGCTTTTCCATTGTCTTTCCTGCTAGGCTCATCTCCCAGTAATACCGGCCAGTTCCTCCCTTATGCCTCTGTAGTTGCCTTTTTTCAACTGTAATACCGTTACATCTGATTCCAGCTTTTTCCTCTCAAATTGCAGCGTTAATTCTATAATATTTTGGTGACTTTCTCCTAAGGGGTCCTCCAACGTAAGCTCCCTTTTCAAATGTGTTTTCTTTACACGTCACTAAAACTAGAATTTCCTCTTCGCTATTGGCTCAACCACAAGCTTCTCCAAAAAGCCATCTCGTAGACATTCCACAATTTCCTTTTCTTGGGATTGACTACCAACCTGATTTTCCCAGTCTACCTGCATATTGAAATCCCCATGATCACTTTAACCATGTCTTTCCTACACGCCCTTTCGATCTCCTTCTGTATCTTGTGCCCCACGTCCTGTCTACTGCTCGGAGGCCTGTACATAACTAACATTATGCTTTTATTTCATCTTTGCGGCTCCTCAACTCTACCCATGCAGATTCCACATCATCTGACCCGACGTCACTTTTAGCTATCAATTTAATTTCATTTCTTACTCACAAAGCAACCCCTACCCTCTGCCATCCTGCTTATCTTTTCGATAAGGTGTATATCCTTGGATATTTAGCTCCCAGTCTTGATCCCCTTGCAGCCATGTCTGCATGATGCCCACCACATCATACTTGCCAATGTCAATCCGTGCCACACTTGCCTCATGCCACAGCACTTGGCCCCCTCTACTTCCAGCTCCCCCATTCAAAACATTTTCTGCTGCTAAATCAACGACATTGCCTCCTTCTTGGGTGGGGTCGTTTGCAGATGCTAATCCAGGGTTCAGGAACATATGCCCCATATATAACATACTTAGGCAGTCAGTGCTAAATTTGTGGATGACTTTGATGCAGGTAGGAAAGTGAATTGTGATGATGACATAAGGAGACGTTAAAAATAACTAAACAGGTTACGTTAATGAGAAAGAACTGGAAAACTGAGTCTAATGTGGGAGAATGGGAAATTGTCCAGAGTGGCAGGAAAAAAGCTCTTTAAAAAATAATCATATGGTCTAACTACTGAGATATTGCTGAACTCTGAGATGTGGCATGCTAAAATACAGAAGCACCCGAGTGTCCCAATACAGATGCTGGTGAACGTCTGATTTTGCATCCTCCAGATCATTAGAAAAAAATATTTCCCATATCTGAATTCTCACCAAATACCGTTCACCTATCATCCCAGTCCTTGTTGACCTGCATTGATTCTTGGTCTCAGAATTACAATTCATCTCAATTTTGTCAAAGCACAATATAGCCTTTACTATCCCTATCTCTGAAAGACCATCCAGCCCTGCAACGCTCTGAGTCATCTCCACACCTCAAATCGTGCGGCAACCAAGGCTTCAATCTCTCTAGCATCGGTGGCCATGCGTTCAGCTGGCTGGGATATTAGCTCTGGAACTAACTCCCTCAAACTCTCTGCCTGTAACGTTTTTTCTCCATCCACCCACTTCCATTCTATTCTGTCCCTTAATTTCACCCTTCCTCTCCCAGGCTTCTCATCTCTCAACATTTGATTTTGTGCAGTCCAGTATCTGCTCTACTTCACATCAGTGAAATGTCTTTGCGGTATTTCCAACTGCAGTGAGTACATTTTAAAAGGACGCCATTGTTTTTAGTGTTCTTGGATCTTGAATTTGAGACCCACAATATATATCCTTTCATAGAAAAATGGAAAGGATGAACATAAACACTGAAGGAGGCCAGTCAACCCATTGTGAATGTGAATTCAATACTCATTTGGAGCCCTTCTGCTTCTCTACACCACATAAAAAGACCATAACCTCTCCATCACGGCTGACCCTACTTCCTGCCTCCTGACAATATTGCACATCTACTAAAGCCCTTCAGTCCCCCTTATTACCGTTCCCCACCGACTGAAACTCTTTTCAGCCATCTGATCGCCCTTTCCCATGCAGAGGAACTCTCTACAGCCGTCTCATCTTCTTTCTCCACTCAGTTAATCTCATCCCAACATTCTAATCATCATTCCCCATGCACTAAAATACGTGCCATTCATCTGATCGCACTCCCCTGAAACTCTTCCCAAAATATCTGGTGGCCCTAAAACACCCTCTGAAATTCTTCTCAGCCCTCGATCTCACTTCACCGCCGACTGAAACTTCCCCCATCCTCTGATCAACCTCTTCCCAGACCTACACCCTCTGAAACTCTTCGCATCCCTTTGATCCTCCTTCGGCACCCAATTAAAACCTTCCCAACACTCTGCGCTCACTTCATCACACATTGAAGTGAGTCCCCAACAAATCACACTCTTTCCCATTGCTTTCACTCACTCACCAGACTCAGTTCAACTTCAACATCCTGTAAACTACTTACCATCTGCCGAACTGTAAATGGTTTTCAAGTTTCTCTGACACGCTAGAAAATTCTGTTTCGAAACAGAGAAAGTGCATTTGTCTGCCCTGTGCGAGGATAGATCAGTTTGTTGAGCCTTGGTTTGAACACCGAGAGCATAGGTTTCCCAAAAGTGTCTGAATGCTGCTTCACGCAAAACTAAGTCAATTACCTTGAAGACATGTAAAGTAAGAAATTGCCATTCAGTTATGCTGCTCCCTCAATGGAAATGATGGAGATTCTTCTTGAACCTGCAAAAATGTCCAGCCTATCAACATTTCAGCAGTTACGATCATTTTATTCTTGAATAACAAGTGAGTCAAATGGTGATGGGATTAGCAGGGCATGAACATGAGGGCACAATCATATCAACCACGTTACTATTAAATGAAGGAACAGAAAAATTGCCAGAATGACCGGCTATTGCACATAATTCCTAAGGCCTAGACACTTCCCCGTGCGCTGAAATACTGAACCTCCCTCCGGGCCCCTTCCCAATCCTGGAAACAATACCTCAATTCTGACCCCGTCTCACCGTCCACTTCAAAACCCTGAGCGCCTTCTCTGCACCCAGATATTTGTTTGATATCTTAGTCCGTGAAAGTTCAGAGTGCTGACACCCTGAGACACCTGTTTTATTCTGGTCGGCTTCTGAATGTGTTTTTCTGAAATTTCGCATGTTCCCTTCAGTGAACTCCTCATGCCATTCCGTGTAATTCCCATATCTTCATCCAGCCTCATAACGTCCTCATTCACCTTGTCATGAGACATCCTTATCTCAAAGTGAAAGTAGACACAGGCAATAGGATGTGATTACTGCAATAAGTTTTATTTCAGAGAGCAGCCCATTATTCAGACAGCAGTAATACAGGGTCAAGGGTCACTCATTTAAACCATCAAACAGAGCTTGTTACCAATTAACGAAGATATCATTCACTAAGAGCTTGGAGAGCAAATGATGCCAGAAATCCATCACTGGATGTTACCGTTTTCGTCTCTAGTAAACTATCTTGTTCCTTTCACGGAAGGCAAAACGGTCATTGCTTTCAGACATCCAAATCCTATAACTTACTCCGTCCACACTGCCGAAACATGGCAACCCTGCAAACCGAAATAAAGTAGGAACGTGCATCTATTTAATTAGAGCCCACACTTCCCTCCCTCCCCTGGATCTTTACAGACACGCGCTTTGCATGAAAGTCATTCCAAGATTTTTTTTCTCAGTGGGGGCACGACTGCACTCACAATCTGAGACCAGAGAAAGTGAAATAAAAGCTACAACATTTAAATCGAGCTAATTCTTGTCATTGAACGGTGCAAAGATTTTATGAGACCATCGGTATTTTCCGCAATTCCGAGACAGTTTTATGGAAAACACTGCAGCCAACCAGCTTTCAGCAATCTCCCATGAACGGAGACTGACATTAGACAGTCTGAGGAAACTCAGGTCATGTTGAGAGAGTGGTGTTCTTCCAGGACACCACAGAGATCTGCCAGATGATCAAATCATTTATCTGACATACTCTTTCTGATGAAGAGGTGGACTGGATCTCTATTATATGTTTCATCCAAACATTGACACATCAAACAGTGCAGCACGCTCCCAGCACACTGTCCACACATGTATTCCGCACTTTCGCACTTCACAGCAGGTAGCAGTGATCGCGAGCGGCTACTGATTCTACCCCTACGAGGTGCGTGTGTGCAAGACCAACTCTAGAGTCTCGTTTGCAGGTCATTCGTCCGCTTGTGATCCACCAGCCGGTACTGCCCCTTTTTTGGTGCTGTGTTCAGATCAGCTCCCAACAACCGCCATTCCATCTAACTGCTCAACTAGTGGCTAAACATTCAGTGAATTAACCTGTAGAAATGTTTAATATTAAATCTTTCAGCCTCACGCAGAATCATCTTAATTCAGCCCATTAAAACATGAATTTGAAACATGAAATAAAAAAAAATATCAAACAGTACGAAAACTGGCTACTGAGTGATCAGATAAATTTAGAACCATACACCTCTATGGCTCAGTGGGGACATCCCTCCAACAATGGGACTGGGCAGAATGAGCATTAAAACTGCTATCAGCAAGATGAGATTTTTCATCATTTTCAGTGGATTTGTTCAGAGTTATTATCAGGATGCTGGTCTTGAAGTGTCCTATTCCAATTTCCAAGGCAGGAACTGAAAGAATCATTATTAGTCGAGAAATTGTGTAGGAGAAGTTAATGGGATTGAAGGCTATTTATCCCCAGAGCCTGAAAATCTACATCAATGATTACTTAAGGAGGCGGCCCCATACATAATGGATGCATTGGTGGACATCTTCCAACATTCTAAAGACTCTGGAACAGTTCTGACAGATTGGAGGATAGCTAATGTAACCCTGCTATTTAAAACATGTGGTAAAAAGAAAACAGGGAATTATAGAACAGCCTATCAAAGGTAGTGGGGAAAATTCTAGAGTACATTATGAAAGATTTAACAGCTGTGCAGTTGGAAAGCGTTCGCAGAATCGGGCTGTTTCAGTATGGATTTATAAAAAGGAAATCACGTTTGATAAATTTATTGGAATTTTTCAAGGATGGAACTCGTAGAGTTGATGAGGGGGAGCAATTGATGTTGTTGCTTTGGACATTCGGAAGGCTTTCGACAAAATCCCACGTAAGAGACAGGCGTGTAAAATCAAAGCGGATGAGATTGGGGGTTGTGTATTGAGATGCATATAAAACTTTTTGGCAGACAGGAAACAAATCTAGGAATAAGTGGATTTTGTTTCCAGATGGTAGGCAGTGACTAAAGGTGAACGCAGGGATCAGTGATGGGTCCACAGCTATTTCCAATATATATTAATGATTCAAATGAGGGAATTAAATGTAGTGTCTCCGAATTTGCAGTGAGACAACGCTGAGTGGGAGGGTGAGCTGTGAGGAGGAAGCAGCTTTTTTTCAGTGTGACTTGGCCAAGCTGGGTGAAAGGACAAATACATGGTAGATGCAGCATTAGTTGGATAAATGTGTGGTTATCCACTTTGGTAGCAAAAACAGGAAAGCAGATTATTATCTGAATGGCTACAAATTGAGGGAGGTGAATGTGCAAATAGACTGGTGTATCCGCGTAAACCAGTCGCTGAAGTTAAGCACGCAGGTACAACAAATGGTAAATAAGGCAAGTTAGAGGACAGGAGCATGGGTGTCTTGCTGCAATTGTACAGAGCCTTGGTAAGATGACACCTGCAATGTTGTCTGCAGCTTTGGTCTCCTTATCTGAGGAAGGATGTTATTGCTATAGAGGAAGTGCAGCGAATGTTTAACAGACTGTTTGGTGGAATGGCAGGACTGGCATATAAAGGGATCATTGAATCGGTTAGGATTTTATTCACTGGACTTCAGAAGTGTGATTGGGAATCACATAGAAATCTATAAAGCTCTGACAGGACTAGGCGGAACAAAGGCAGGAAGGACATTCCCGATGGTTGGGAACTGTACAACCAGTGGTCACCATCTGTGGATACGAGGGAGACCTTTAAGGACTGAAATGAGGAGACATTTCCTCACTCGGAGAGTGGTGTGCCTCTGGACTTCGCTACCACAGAAAGTAATTGACGCCAACATATTTTATGTTTTCAAGTGGGAGTTGGGTATTGCTCTTGGGGCGAGAGGCACAAACGAGTATGCGCAGAAAGCGTGAGCAGAATATTGAGTTGGATGATCAAACATGATCATAATGAATGGCTGATGAGGATAAAAAAGCCGAATGGCCTACTCCCGCTCGTGTTTATATTTCTATGTTTCTATGCCATTACTCCATCTCTTTGCATTTCATTTCTTTCCTTCGCATTCCTTCCTGAGATCAAGTCCCATTCCCTGAATATCAGCTGTTTTTTAGCAATAAAATGTTACATGAATTATGTACATCTTTGTCAATGCAAATTCCATGACATTTCTGATAAGCAGACCAGCATATGTTAGAAAGTTGAGGAGATCCTTGAATGTGTCTGAGATAATTCATTCTCTGACAAACAACAAGGGGTAATCATTTGAATGAGAAGGGCAAACGACATTGCAAGGTTGTTCAAAGATAATTTAATTTGTTACAGGCCCCAACTTGTTACAGGTCCCAACCTGCAACACAACTAATTTCCAAAAAGACATCCAAGGTCAAGTCGGGGTGAAGAAAAAGTTATGAGAGGGGAAGGAAATAATTACCTCAATAAATGCAGGAAACACCGATCCTGATACATGGGAAACATACAAAGAGCAGCAAATGGTTAAAATGATTTGAATGTGGGAACAAAATGTTATATTTCGATTGTTGCTAACAACACGGAACTTGGTGGCAATATGAGCGGTCAGGAGAGTGTGAAGAGACTTCAAGATGATTTAGACAGGTAAACCGAGCGGCAAATTGATGACAAATGAAAGATAGCGACTACAAGTGTGGATTGATCGAAATTGCTAGGCAACAAAAATAATGAACAGACTTTTAAAAATGTTAATAAAGTTGGTAATGTTGACTTAAATAGGACATAGGTGTTCTTGTATACCAATCACTGAAAACAACCCTGTAGGCTCAGGAAGCAGTTGAGAAAGCAAATGGCGTGTTAGGATTCATTGCCAGGGGACTTGAGTACAGGATCAATGATGCCTTACTGTCGCTTTATAGTGCCTTGATGAGGCCACACTTGGAGTATCGCGTGCAGTTTTGGGCTCCGTCCCAAACTAAAGATATACTGCCACATGGGGGTGCAGGGAAGTTTCACCATAATGACTCCATATACTTGGCTACCAGCCCTTAAGTGTGGAAAATGTTTTTTTTCCCGCCATTAAACAGCGATGTCAGAAGGAAACCATTGAATTATCAGCCAGTAAGAATAGTTTTCCTTAGTTGGTGGGAAATTAGCACAAGTCTCTCTAATGTGTGACAGATAGAGATGTTAATGCTAATCAGAGAAATTCATCATTGGTTTATAAATTGTAGGTTATGACCGGAAAAAATCATTAAATTTATTGAAGTGCTTACTCAATAATTTGACATTGGACTTTAGGTGTATCAACACGCAGTGGACACCCGATGAAGTCCTGTATAAGAGATTGCTAGCTGAAATTCATACTGATGGAAATGAAGTCCAATGAATAATTTTGCCAAGTCTCAGAGGAAAGAAACAAGATGCTAGGGGCAATCAGCAATGATTACGATTGGCAGGTTGTGGCTGCCGATGGCCAGAATGTTCTCAACTATTCACTGTCGTTGCTATTAACTTAGATGATGATTAGCAGACCACGATCATAGAAATAATTCGTTGTAACTCACATTTGAAAGCTCCCCACATGTCAGTTATTGATTTGCCCTCAAACATCTGCCTCCAGTCTGGAATTCTCAGTTCCTGCCTAATATTGTTATAATTAGCCTTTTCCAAATTAAGCACTTTAACCATAAGACTCCTGTTCTCCTTATCCATCAGTACCTTGAAATTACTGAAATATTGTCACTTTTCCCGAAACGCTGCCCAATGACAGTTGGACCACCTGGCGGGTTCATTCCCTAATAACAGGTCCAGTATTACCCCGTCCCTCGTTAATATATCTACATATTGCCTCAAGAAGACCTCAAGATGAACCTTTCAAATTCTGCACCATCCTACCCCTAGCACTAAGTGCTTCCCAAGTTATTATTCTGACAGGCCTCTGGCTCTGTAACCTGAAAGTTAGTGTCCTCAATCAATTCCTGCAGAGCCAGTCTCCCTGCTCAATAACCTGATTGGCAGTCTCCCTAATAAATTGCAATACATTAATGGCCCCCGGCTCTGTAACCTGAGTGACTGTGTCCTGAATCAATTACTTTACTGACAGGGCCCTGGCTCTGTAACATTAGTGAATGTTTTCCCAATCATTCGCTGCACTGACTCTGACCCCTGCTCTGTAACCTGTTTGATAGTCTGCTCAGCCAATGCAACGCATGAGTGAACTCTGGCATTTACATGAGTGATGGTTTCCTCAATCAATTCCTATACCGATTGGCCCCTGGCTCTGAAGCCTGAGGGACAATCATCCTTATGATTACTTTAATGTCTGTTCCCCAGCTCTGTAACCTGAGTAACATTTCGCCCAATCCGTTTTTCATAGTGATGACCCTCTGGCACAGCAACAATAGCGACAGTCCCCACATCCTTTCACTGTACTGACATCCCTTAGCTGTGTAAGCAGAGTGCCTGCACCCTATTCCATTTACACAGTGCTGCACTCTCCACCACAATTTGTTACCGAAGTTACAGTCACCAGCTGTGTAACCATTCTGACAGTCACCCAATCTAATCAGTCAGTGACAGCCCCCAGCTCCGTAACACATTCAGATAAACCCTGAATCCTTATGATGCAAAAGGAGATTATTCGGACGGCGAGTCTGCACTGACTCTCTGAAAGAACATTTCATCATCTTTCACTCCCCTGCCTTAAACCCGTAAAGCTGCACTGTAATTCTTTTCAGTTAGGAATTCAATTCGCTTTTTCAATGCCTTTCTTCAATCTACCTCCACCATCCCCTCAGGGAGATTGTCCCAGATTGCAACCAATCACTGATTGAAAAAACAATTCTCACATCACTTTTACTCATGTTGCAATCTTTGATCTATGCCCTCTCATTTTTGATGCTCTCTTGAGTTGGAAAACATTCTCACTGTTTACTTGTTTATACAACTCAGGATCATGATTTCCTTTCTCAAGCCTGCTCTCAGCCTTCTTTTCTCTAAGCTAAAGAGACGAAATTCCCCCATCTATCCTCAGAGCTATAGTTCTTTACCCGCAATCATAATTTTGATTATCTGCTCTACTCTCTCCAATGTCTCCAAACCCTTCCTCAAGTATGGCGGCGGGAACTGGATGTGACGCTCCAGTTGAGACCTTACCCCTGCCTTATGAATTGTCCACTTGCCGTCCGCACTGTTGTGTTCAGTGTGCCTATTAATAAAACCAAAGATATCAAAGGCTTTATTCACTGCTCTCACCGTGCCTTGCCGTCTTCAATAGGTTATGGGGACATATAAAAAGGTCCTTAATTTCCTGAAGCTCATTTAGATTTTCGCCCTTTACGCTTTCTCTCCATATTCTTCCTGCGAAAACGACTATCTGACACATCTCTGCATTGGAATTGGTCACCCACTGTCCTTCCAAGTCCAGAAATATTCCTGCGCTCTTTTGAAATTAAGGACCATCCTCATCAGAGTTGACAACATTTGCAATCTTCGTATCTCCTGCAAATTTTGAAATCTTGCCGTGGACACCACAGTCTAGCTCATTAATATTCACGAGGGAGATCAAGGCTCCTAACGCAGACTACAAGGGAACTGCACTACAATCATTCTTCCTATGAAGAAACATTTACCACTGTTCTCTGTTTGTTGCTTCTCAGATAACATCTTATCCCAGAACCTACTTAAGATTTTACCCCATAAGCTAGAATATTGGTCACTTGTGCTGCATTTTTCAAATGCTTTTTGAACATACATGGACACTGCATGAACTGGTTTATCTTTATCAAGCTTCTCTGCTACTTCCTCAAAGATGTTCAACAAGTTGATAAACATGATTTTTCCTCAAGCTGTTCATACTGGCTTTCCGTAATTGTCTTGGAATTATAAATGTGGGCTATTGATTTAGCCCTGATCTCGTGATTACACAGGTTTCCCAACAATAGAACGTCGGTGTAACATTCACAACTCGCCAGTCCTCCAGCACCGCCCTTGTGTTTAACAAAGACTGGAATTTCCATTCTCAAATCCTTTGTTGCACTTGGATGCCTATCAATCATCTTATCAATTTAAAGGCGAAGAAGCGTTTATAATACCTGCACGTTCTCAATAATAAATTTTCTGGTCTAATAGATTGCTACTTTCTTGCCTAGGCCTGGGCAGCAGCTTCTTCCTTTGTGACCTGAGGTCCGAAGTATTCGTTCAGTAACTCTGCGATTTCTCCCGCTTCCATGTGTAAGTCCTGTTTTATTACCCTTAATGGTCCATATTCTCTCTTCTACCTCCAACCCATTATTTATCTTCTTATGGAAGACATTGGGATTGTGTCTGACGATGCTGCCAGTCTCCTTTTATAATCGCTATTTGCTTTCGTACTTAGTTTCTTTACATTAGCTCTGGGGCTTCTACATTCGGCTTGATTCTCCGTTGTATTTTCTACCTAGGATGTGTTGCATGGACAATGCATCCTTTCAGTTTCACTTCTACCTTTCTCATCATTAATGGCATTGAGTTTATTTGTCCTACCTTTCCCCTTGAATGAAATATACCTTGAAGACGCTGCAAAACTTTTTCTTTGACCGCGGGCCTTTGTCATCCAATTTTCTTTGCGCAATGTTTGATTCCAATTCATTCGACTGATATGCAAACTCATCTAAACGTTGTTGGCTTTGTCCTAATTAATTATCCAAGCTCTGGATATTAGCTTGTCGTTTTGCATGACCAACGTTACGCTGCAATGTTCATGGTGCCTAAATATTCTCCTGCTGATACTTCATTCAGTTGACCTACACAATCTACAGAACGAGCTCCAACAGTGTTTGCCTTCCAGTTCGAATGGAAAAATGCTGCTGCAGAATGTGATCCTGAAGACTTTGCAGGAGCTCTCACCCCTCTAGTCCATTTGCATTACTCCCAATCAAGTCCATGTTGGAGTAATTTATGGTCCCCAGTATACTTTCCCTGCATTTCTCCCACCTCCCTTTTTTTTGGAAATGTGTTTTTCTACACTCCTATAGTATACAACACCACTCCATCTTACTGCACCTTTTTAATTGCCTCTCTCAAAACACTGAAGTACCACCCATGAACACCTTTGCACAATGTGCATCTCCAGAATTCATATGTTATCTCTAAATAATAATGCCACTGTGCAGCTTCCTATTCCCTGTCACGCCACCGCCACACACACCCACGCATTTCTTCCTTTCCTGTCTCTCCTGGACAATGTTTTACCCAGGAAGATTTAACAACTAGGGGGGCCCTTCTTTGAGGCAGGCTTCTGTTGTCACAATAATTTCATAATCCTATTTGTCAAACTGTGCTTTATTTCATCTGTCTTAACAATGATAATACGTGCATTCATATACATACACGTTAAGCCTGATTTAGGCTTAAAAAAAACGCCCTTATCCTGACTTCATCTAACAATGTCCTTTTGCTGCTTCTCGTTCTATAAAGCTCTCCAAGTATTCGATTTATTTTAAGGCTGCTGTCTGATATACCCTACGTTTCATTGAACATTTCTCTAATTCCCAATGGCAGGTTTTTATTTCTCCACTCCATCTTGGAAAACCCTCTGGCTTCCCTCCCCACGCCAAAGTAGTTTAAATCTCCCAGCAGCACCAGCAAAACTTCCCACGAGGACATTCGTCTCCCGGCTCTGTTGAGCTGTAACTTGCATGTAATTAAAGGCTCCAGCTGCCCCATAACTGGTCCCATTAACTCAGAAATAAAAATCCTTTCCAAATAATGCATTTCTGCAGCCACGTGTTGAACAGCCTAATCGGTCCGTTCTTCTGTTCACTAGCAAGTATTACTGGGAGTAATAATGAGGTTGCTGCTCTTGTGGTCCTGCTTTGCAATTCTCTTTCCAATTCCCTAAAAAATGCCTTCAAGACCTCATCATTTTTCATATTTATGCCCTTGGTCCAAAATTGGCCCACCACATCTGGCGGTTCACCCTCCTCCAGAAAGAGAAAAGTACTGCAGCAACTCTGTGACATCCATGGCACTGGCACCAGACAGGCAACATTAAATCACGGAGTCACAGCTACAGCGCCAGAAAATGCTGTCTGCTCCCCTAGCTATGGAATTCTCTACGTATGTAGCACATTCACTCATTCTCCTCTCATGCTGTGTAGCTGAGACACCAGTCTTCCAAACAATTTGACTCTTCCTGCATATCCCTGAGGAACAATCTCGTCCACCAGCATCCAAAACGTGACAAAGAAAAACACATTTATTGAGCTAGATAAACTCAGGGAATTCTAGCACCATATTCCTGTTTCTCCCACTTACCCTGGTGGCCATTCAGTCCAGCAGTAACGGTGGACTACTTCGATGTGGTGTGACCTCCATTCTAAAGGTGCTTTACACGTAATACTCAACCTCCTGGATGCACCGCAGCAACTATGGCCGCCACTGGAGTTCCGCAACACGGAGCTGAAGTTTCTGCAGCTGGTTACACTTCCTACAGATGTAGACATCGAGACCACTTTGTGCCTGCACGATTTCCCACATCCCACAGAGTGCACATTCCACATGTCCGAGCAACACAGACAAACCTCAAACTGTATGTGACTTGTTTAGGACAGAAATCTATCACGTAATTACTCACCTGCCACTCACCAATCATCACCTCTGACCCAATTCTGAAAGACACATTCTTATCAACCAAGCAACTTATTATAATCCTGCTGAGTGCATGACCTTTAACATGATCTCTGCGTGACAAGGAAAACTGATTTGCGAATCAAAAACATCAGTCCTTGCTTCACGGTGTGAACAAAGGTTTATGTCCCTCTCGGGAAACTGAGCTCTGGAACTATCCCAATCTTCATGCACTATTCAGAAAGGTACATTCCAATGAATCACACACGAAGTATCATCTTTCTAGATCATTGCTCAGTCGTTTCTTGCCCTTTATCCTCAAGCCAAGATGCATTATTAGCTACACATTGCCTCATTTAGTCTTTGGAAACATTGAAGCCGCCCATCTACTTCCGTTGCCCGCCATCTGCAGACCCGATATGCGCTGCATTTCCATTTCGAGGGCAACGCCCATCAGCAGTCGGATTCAAAATGTCATATGAAACAGGAAACAAACATGGTTTATTCACTTCCACTCAGCAACATAAGCAAACTCTGTCCAAACCAAGATTTACAAATCACCGGCTGGCGCACTCTGAATTTTTAACCCTTCCTGGCTCCCTTCGGAGGGAAATGCTCAGTGCAGCGGCAGGAGCCATGTCTGAAAGCGGCGACATGTGAAATAAAAGAACTGGAATGCTCATGGTCAGTATTCAGCACAGAAATTAAAGAAGGCACTCAATCGAGGGTGCAGAAGGGTGGGCAATCAGCGGGTTAATCATTTCCCGGAATCAGGGACTGAGTGAGGAAGGTATGTTGCAACGCAGAATTGTTTCAGTCCAGTTAACAATTTTTTGCAAGGGTGTTTTGATTTCAGGCTGAATGTTAGCTGTCAATAGAGAAGTCTAAATCCTCTAATGAAAGCCTGAATTCAGAACAACATAAGCAAACACGCCAGAAGCAAATTGGGAAGTCACAGATTGATGCACCCTGTGGATATTTTGGGTTTCTCGGCATCACACTGGAGAGATAAATTTTCAGTGATGCGGCAGCAAACATGCATGACAGCTGCCACATGCAAAGATGAACTGGAATATTTTTGCTCCCATATAAGCACAGCATTTTTTGAAGAGGGTAAAGATATGATTTTAAAATCCAGGAACATGATCAGAAAGAGTAGTTTAGTTACAGAAAGGCGAGTTACCAGGCGAGAGAACCAGGGCCTGCTCGGGGAACGTTTATTTTAAAAGATAATTATTTTGGCCTCTTGAAGAAACAGCATCCAATGTTTTTTTTTATTTACTTCTGACTGAATTGTAATGTACTCAAGGGAAGTGTCCGTATTCCCTAAGGAAGTTACACACGAAGCAATGCAGAGAATGGAGGGAGAACAGTGATTGGATGAGAATATAATTGAACAATGTTTGCTTATTTCATGTTTATTGCACATAATTTGAATTTACGTGACTCAATGTGTTTTCCTTTCTGTGTTCTTCTGTTCATAGTTCACTAACGTTCATTGTGTTCATTGTAGATGACAGTCTAGCCATCGCGGCCTTAACTTAGGCTTTAACCGCATACGATGCAATTGATTTGGAGCTGTGACTCTGCCTTGAACATGTTGTAGTCAGTCAGTGCTCGATCCTCATTAGTGTCAGGTTGTGAAGTAAATTGGCTTTGAGTTTCGTTGCAAAATCTGCCATAACTTGTGCCGTTGTTGTTTCCAAAACATGTCGTTTCAGGAATATGTCATGGACACATAAGAAATGCATTGTCTCCATGCAAAAGCGGCTATAGTTACTTAATGCGACAAGCCATGGGCGATGATGGGGCAAACGGCTGATTCCCACGGGAGATTGTGATCTACTGCTCTGTCCAGCAAGTTAGCTCATATTTGTTTTACGCAAATCTGGGTCCTGTACGCCATGCTGAGTGCGGGAACATTATGATGCACCCCCACGTGGGAGTGAAAAGCGGTTTGCGAATGAAAAGCTGTCAATGTCTAATGTTTGGAACAAAGGATTTCCTCCCTGGTTAATGAACCCCGGTCTCCTGCGTCACAAGTAAGGATACTAACCGCAATGCTAATGAGGAGAGCTCGGCCAGTGGTCATGCAGTCGACTAGTGAGATTTCAATTTGCCCTCGGCTCTCAGTTTTGATGTACAAATTGCCCCGTTTTCCTATCTAGATTTTCAATCTAGATGTTTATATTCAAGAGAAATACGCGGCGCGCAACATCCCTCCAGGTCATCAGTCCATCGTTTCAGTTTTGCCCTTCATGCAGAAGGAAAGGTGCTTCATCACTCACAATTTGTCTCATTTGATCACTTGCAAAGTTTGTAGCCATCCATCTACTTCAGTCGCCTACACCCTGCAGGCCCGCTACTGGCTCCATTTCCATTTTCAGCACAATTTACAATCATTTGGGCGGAGGCAAAACATCACCTGAAACCAGTAACAGACATTGTTTATTCATTCCCACTGAGCAACAAAAGCAAACAGGTCCGAAAACACCTTCTCAAATCAGCAGCTGGCGCGCTCAGTGGGTGTTTAATGTTGCCGTGCTGGCTCCTCAGAGAGAACGGCTCAGTGCAGCGGCACGAGCCATGTTTGGTAGCGTTCAAATACAAAAATAATAAAGATAAAAACTTCAATGTTCTAGGTCAGTTTTAAGGACAGGAAATAAGGAAGAAGATCGATCGACAGATTAAAAGTCACAAATCTTTTTGAAACCTTTAGTTGCAGAAGGGAGGACATGCAGGACGCATTGATTTCTTGGAACCAAAGGATGCAAGACGATAGAATGTTTTGACAGCTAATTGTGTCAGTCCATTGAAGAAAGGGTCGGTAACGGTGATTGAATTTCATGCTGAATGGTAACTGACAAAAGAGAAATCTAAACACTTAATGCAAAATCGTCAACATGGCTTCTACCGCACACTTTTCGAACAAGGACGAATTCACCGTGGGGGAATTAAGCCACCATCTCCAGCGTGACAGTCGGGGAATACTGACCACCATCCTAACGAGGACAGGCCTGCGACATGTCCCGAGAGCCAGTGGGATTCTGAGTTGCCGTGGGATTTCCATTTTGAAGCAACACTTACCCAGTTTGCCTGCACAATTCATAAATTTACCTTACAACGAAATACACTGGAGGCATCATCCCTCTCCTAACTTATTCAATCAAGTCAGTTTTCCCCGTCAACGAGAAGCAAATTTGATTCTTAATCGGCTATTCGCCTCATTGTGTCACTCGCAAAGTCTGATAAGGAATACTGCTTTAGGCGCTAACTTCCTGCAGCCATGCTCCACACTCCAATTCCATTATCCAGACAACAGTCATGGGGTGGGACTCAAAACATCACATGTAAAACGAGTAAATAAAAGTTTATTTATTCATTTCCACTCAGCAACATAAGCAAACATGGCGGAACAATGTTTCCAAATCACCAGCTGGTCCATTCTGAATTCTAAAAACTTCGGGGAGTCCTCTTCAGAGAGAAAGACTCAGTGCAGCGGCAGGAACCATGTAGATGCAGAAGGCAGGACTAACAGGGGGCAAGGAGATCAGGGAAGCAGAGGCTGCATGGGGGAAGCATATTTTGAATCAGAATTGTATGGGGCTATTGGATAGATCATACGCAGCTCTGTTTTCATTTCAGGCTGAATTTTAACTGCCTAACGAGAAGTGCATAAAGGAGGTGAGGTTTAGGCTGTTTACAGCAACATAAGCAAATACGTCCGAACAAAGTTGACAAATGACCGTTCTGATGTAGACTGCAATGGAGTCGAAACGACAACCCTCTCTGGTTCTCGACAGATGCTATCAGGCCGTGTGATATTTTCCAGTAATTTTTCATTTTGAGGCAAATGACCTGTTGTCTCACCCAGCGGGCAATTTGACACTACAGAGGGAAGGTCTTACTTGCGAGGCACAGGCCATCCATTAGCCGGGCTGCAGGCAAAGGCCAATTCGAATAGTTCATCTCATCTTTTAACGCAATTTACCCGGAAGGGCATATACAGCGGTGTTTGAAGTCCAGTAACATTTTGGCAGTCAGAACTTTAGTTGCAGTTTTGTGAGTTTCCAGGAGGCAACGATTTGAGGCCCTGCTAACAGAACCAGGGCATTTTTGGCGAAACTTTGCTTTTACACATGATGCTCTCGGCCTTTAGAGGAGACTGCATGCAAGGTTGCTGTTTCCTTCGGTTTGATTTTTTATGCGCCCAAGGGAAGTGTTCAGATACCACAAGTAATTTACAAATTCAGGTATGACGTGAAAGAAGGGGGATGTGCGATTGAATAAGTATCTCTTGAATTAAGATTTTATTTTTCCTATTCATTGCAAGTAATGGAAATGTACGTACCTTTAAATGTTATTTCTTTACTGAGTTTGCCAGTTTTGAACCCAGCAAAACGCATTGCTTACATTTCCTTTGGCAATCTGGCCATCACAATTCTACTTCAGGATTCAGCAGCATCGGGTACAGGCGACATGCTGCTGTGTCCGTGCCTGGTGGGTGTCGTCGTCAGTTAGCCTTGCAACTCACTCGGGGCGGGATGTGAAGTGTTTCGGCCTCAGCGATTATCGCTTAAATCTTTCAAGGCTGGTGCCGTTGTCATCGCTAATGTCTGTTTGTTTTGGTAGAGTGGGAAGAGTACGCATGGCCATGCGTTATTTTGGGGAAGCTCACACGGTGGAAGAAGACCGAATGCTGGTGGAAATGGCCATTGGACACAGTTGATATTCATAACCAGAACTGTCATGATAATGTGCTCCTGGTATATATTTGTCAAATCTGCCTTCTGTCAGAAATGCTGTGTCGATGCTGTTTCGATCGATCACCATGTGGACATGAAGCCCGTTTACGAATCAGAAGCGTGAGCAAACGTTTCACCTCGCACAAAGATTTGTCACCCTGTCGGGGAATTGAACCCCCATCTCCCGCCTGTCCGGATGCTCACCACTATACTAACGAGGAGAGGCCAGCTGAGATGCTCCAAGGGAGCAAATTATATTGCAATTTGTAGTCAGATTTTTTCTAATATTGAAGCCATAGTCAAACAGTTTGCCTGCACAATGCGGACAATTAACTTCCTTCGGTTTCAACGGGATGCATCCACTTTCTTGAAAATCGCTATATGGCGTCAGTTCCTCCCGTTGCCCAGAGGCACAAATGCTTCTTCCTCAGCTACTTCCCTCATGTTGTCACTCGCACAGTCTCCCAAAGAGATCGCAAGGAATTCTAGTCATTCATCTGACTCAGCCGCCTGCCTCCTGCAGCCACACTCGCCGCCCCATTTCCATAATCCACACAAAGTAAGTCATAATTTCGGATACAAAATTTCACATGTAAGCCGTAAAAGAACCCATTTCTTTAGTCGTTTCCACTCAGCAACGTAAGTAAACTTGTCAGAAGTTACATGATGTCAGTTCTTCCCGTTGCCCAGAGACACAGGTGCAACTTCCTCGGCCCTTTCCCTCATTGTGTCACTCGCACCGTCTTTCAAAGAATTTGCAACAAATTCCAGTCGTCCATCTGCTTCAGACGCCTGGTTCCTGCAGCCACACTCCTCGCTGTATTTCTACAATCCACACAAATCATGCAGTGTGTCGAATTTAAAATTTCACATGTAAGCGGTAAAGAAAGAGGTTCCTTTTTTCATTTCTACTCAGCAACATAAGCAAACCTGTCAGAAGGAACGTTTCCAAATCACCACTTGTCGCTCTCTGCATTTTAAGTCCTCCTTGGTCACTCTTCGGAGATAAAGGCTTAGTGCAGCTGCAGGACCCACGGATGCTAGTGGCGCCATGCAAAATGGAATAAAATATGTTGACTTCTCACGGTCAGCTTTCAGCACAGAAATGAAACACCGTGCTCGATCGAAGTGTTAAAAATGCAAAATTTCTTGAACCCTGTTTTTGCAGAAGTGTGCACCAGAAAAAGGGGATGCGGTCAGCGGAGCTGAGGTTACATTTGGATAGCGTGTTTTGATGCAGCGGTATCAGAGACTTTTGGATAGGATTTCCACAAGGCTGTTTTCATTTCAGACTGAATGTAAAGTGCCTAAAGAGGAGTGCGGAAATGCGGTGATGATAGCCTGTGTACGGCAGCATATGCAAACATGTTCGAACAAAGTTGACAAATGAATGTTTTGTAGAAGTGCCCCACGGACTCGTAAAGTAAACCGTTTCTTTCGTTCCACAGATGCTTTCAGGCCCGCTGATTTTTTCCAACAATTTGGGTTTCTGTGAAAATTGACCGGTTTACTCGGCTAGTCTTCATTTTTCACATCGGTGTGTCACACTTGGGACAGAACCTCTTAGTTGGGAGGAACAAGCCATGCATGACTCGGGCTGCTGGCAAAGCTGAAAACGAATAGTTTATTTCAGCATCAAGCGCAATGAATTCTGAAGAGGTTATAGAGCGGCTTTCAAAATTCAGGCACCTTTTGGCGGACAGAAAATCAGTTGAAGTAGGGACAGTTACCAGGTGGAAAAGATCCGAGACGTTCCTGACAGACCCAGAGGATTTTTGCCCAAGGTTGCTGCTTTTTCGCCTTGATTTTCTATTTTCTCAAGGGAAGTGTGCACATGGCATACGTGATGTGCAAATTCAGGAATGACGTGAAAGAACGGTGGAGTGTGATTAAGTAAGTATCTCTTGAAATAAGATTTTATTATTCCTATTTACTGCATGTAATGGAAATTTGCGTGCCTTCGAATGTTATCTCTTTACTGTGTTTGACAGTTTAGAGCTCACCGAAGCACACTGCCTACATTTCAGTTGATACTCTGGCCATCACAAGCCTACTTCAGGCTTGAGCAGCATGTGGTAACGGCGACATGGAGCTGTGTTCCTGCCTGGAAGGTGTCGTCGTCAGTTATCCCTGGGTGCTCAATCGTGGGCGGGATATGAAGTACGTCGGCCTCAGCGATTATCGGAAAATGTTTTAAAACTTGTGCTGCCGCCCTCTTTAAAGTCTTTTTTTTAATATAGTGAACTGCCCTGGATAAATATAGAGATGCGTTATTTTGGGTAAACGTTTCGAAGCTCAGAAGGTGAAAGAAAAGAGAATGATGGCGGAAAGGGCCGTTGATCACAGGTGATATTGATAACCAGAACTGTCCAGAAATTTAGTTCATGGTATATTTTGTCAACTATGCCTTTTGTCCAAAATGCTGTGTAGATGCTCCTTAGGTCGATCACTAATAGGAAATTAAAACCCGTTTCACGAATCAAAAGCGTGAGCACGCACTTCACATCGCACAATGCGAGCAAGGACTTGTCTCTCCATTGGGGAACTAACCCCGGTCTCCCGCGTGACAGGCGGGGATACTCATCACTATACTAACGGGGAGAGCCCGGCTGGTGCTTCCCAAGGGAGCTAGTGATATTCCAATTTGCACTCAGATTTTCATTTTGAAGCGATAGTTGCACAGTTTGCCTGCACAATGCAGACAATTAACTTCCATCGGTTTGAACGGGATGCATAGTCCTTCTTCAAATTCGGTACATGACGTCAGTGCTTCCCGTTGCCCAAAGGCACAGGTCCATCTTCCTCGGCTGTTTACCTCATTTTGTCACTCGCACAGTCTTTCAAAGAATTTGCAAGGATTTCCAGTCGTCCATTTGATTCAGACGCCAATCACCTGCAGCCACGCTCCCCGCTCTAATTCTATAATCCACACAAACCATGTAGTGTGTCGAATTTAAAACTTCACATGTAAGCGGTAAAGAAAGACGTTTCTTTATTCATTTTCACTCAGTAACATAAGCAAACCTGTCAGAAGCAATGTTTCCAATCACCACTTGTCGCTCTGCATTTTAAATCCTTCTCGGTCACTCTTCAGAGATAAAGGCTTAGTGCATCTGCAGGATCCATGGACGCTAGCGGCGCCATGAAAAATGGAATAAAATATGTTGACTTCTCACGGTCAGCTTTCAGCACAGACATAAAACACGGCACGTGATCGAAGGGTTAAAAATCCCAAATTTCTTGACCGCTGTTTGTTGCAGAAGTGTGGACCAGAAGAAGGGGATGTGGACAGGGGAGCAGAGGTACATGTGGAGAGCGTGTTTTGATGCAGTGGTATACGAGACTATTGGATCGGATTTCCACAAGGCTGTTTTCATTTCAGACTGAATGTTAAGTGCCTAAAGAGGAGTGCAGAAATGTAGTGAAGACAGCCTGCATATGCAAACATGATCGAACAAAATTGACAATGAAAGTTTTGAAAAAGTGCCCCATGGACTCGGAAAGTAAAGCATTTCTTTCTTTCCACGTAGACTTTCAGGCCCGCTTATTTCTTTCCTAAAATTTGGGTTTCTGTGAAAATTGACCGGTATTCTCACTCAGCTTTCATTTTTGACATCTGTGTGTCACACTTGGGACAGATCCTGTTACTTGGGAGGAACAAGCCATGTATGACTCGTGCTGCTGGCAAAGCTGAAATCCAATAGTTTATTAAAGCATCAAGCACAGTGTATTCTGGAGAGGTTATAGAGCGGCGTTCAAAATCCAGGCACATTTTCATGGTCAGAACTTCAGCTGAAGTAGAGTGAGTATTCAGGCAGCAAAGATTTGATGAGATTTTTGGCGGAACTTTGTTTTTTACGCATGATTACCTTGGCCTTTCGAGGAGACTACAGGCAAGGTTGCTGCTTTTTTTTCGGCTTGAATTCTTATGTTCTCAAGGAAAGTGTGCACATGCTATAATGAATGTACAAAGTCAGGGCGGAGTGCGATTGAATGAGTATCTTTTGAAATGTGATATTACTTTTCCTATTGATTGCAAGTAATGGGAATTTGCGTGCCTTCAAATGATATTTGTTTACTGCGTTTGCCAGTTTGGAGCTCCTGGAAATGCACTGCGTACATGTCGGTTGACACTCAGGCCATCACAAGCCTACTTCAGGCTGCAGCAGCATCTGGTACAGGCGATGTGGAGCTGTGTTCCTGCCTGGACGGTGTCGTGGTCAGTTAGCCCTGGATGCTCAATCGGGGGTGGGATGTGAAGTACTTCAGCCTTAGCGATTAGCGTAATGCCTGTTGTGTCTTATGCAGTTCTCGATTCAAAAGCATGTTTTTTTTATGACGTGCCGTCGATAAACTTTGGGATGAGTTATTTTCGGTAAATGTTGCGACATCTACAAGATGGAGGCTGGCAGCACGATGGGGTAAAGGGTCGTTTGCCGACAGGGGATTTTGACATTCTAATTTTTCCAACATCTTTCCTCATGATGTATATTTGCAAATCTGCCTTCTGTCCGGATTGATGAGGATGTGCCCTTTAGGTCGATATTCATCAGGAAATGAAAACACATTTGCTAATAAAAATGGTGAGCATGCCTTCTGGGGCGCACAATTTGAATAATGGCTTTTTGCCGCGTCAGTGATTTGAATCCCCGCCTCCCATGTGAAGCTGGTGATACTCACCACTCTGCTGAGGATGACAGGCCTGCAGCGGCATTCCACGGAAGCCAGTGGGATTCCACTTTGCAGTAGAATATCCATTTTCTAGCAACATTTACCCAATTTGCCTGAACAAATCTGAATCTGAGATCAATAGATTGAAATGTTACAACAATGGGTTTGAATCTGAGAACAATCAAATTGAATGTTGCAGAAGTGGATCAGAATCTGAGATCAATTGGTTCGAATGTTAAGACGATGCAGTCGATGTTGGAACAATAGAGCGAAATGTACAAACAAGGGACAGCGGATTATCTTACATTTTCAACGTTATTTCTGCAGATGATTCGTCGATAACTAAGCCAAGTGGATCCATTTCGGACTACTGTTTTAGTAGATGTATTTGCCATCGTGGCTATTGTTTGTGCCCCAGTAAGAAACCCTACTCAGGAATAATTATATGAACGATGTTTGACGCTGTCACTCTTGTAGCCATTTAATCTGCCCTGTTTTGTCTTTTTTTCCTGCATCTCTGCGTTCAGTTGTTAACTCGAAATCCCATTCCTAACTTACTGATAATCTCGTTAACTCACTCTCCAATCATTCCTTTGGCGTACTTCCTGTCAAAACATTCTATCCAGATGCTATGTCTGAAATCCATGATTCATTGCATTACCTTCCGTGATGCTCAAGAATGTGAAGATGGCGGACATTTTTATCATTTCTAATCAATATGCATACATAGACCAGTGTCTGGCCAACATCTGATGATGAAACAGATAGGTCACAACCTCTGTGATCCACTTGGCTATGACTGACAAGCGCCTCCAGATTATCACGTCACCCAGTGCTTTTCACTCGATCCTCCACATTATACCAGAACTTCTACTCCAGATCATCTGCTGCTCAAAGCCTCACCTTTCCTTTTGTGAAATCCAGGCTCAACTTTTCTAATTGTTTTCCTGGCAACACCAGTTACAAATCTGAATGATCAAAACACATCTAAAACTGTGCTGCCTATATCCGAACTCTCACAAATCCGCATTAAGCATCCCCATTGTGCTCACTGACCTCTTTCGCTCTGGCAACATCTAAAATTTAATGTTTATATTGTTGCTATCAAATTCATCAATGTCGTCACGATTACAAACATACAAAAAGCGAAGATATGAGCAGAAATAGGCTATTTGGCCCATCGAAACTTCTTCACCATTTATATAGTTCATGGATAATCTGTTTGTTTCGAGATCCAAATTCCCAACCAAACCCATAAGCTTTGATTCATTTTCCTTGCACTAATATATTGACCTCCATCTTATCAATATTCAGTGATCGTTCCTCCCCCGCCTTCTAAGGCAGAGAGTTCCAAAGTCAGATAAACCTCAAGGAGAAACAAACAGAATAAAGCACAAACTCATAAACTGTGTCCTGAAAGGGCAAAACCTTTTTTTAATAGATGCCTCCTAATTCAGGGCTCACCCAAAACATGAAAGATGTTTTCCCATCGCCTTGTCAAAAGCTTTCAGGTTCGCATTACCTTCAATTATTTCACCCATCCCTCCTGTAAAATGCTCTGCAGGCAAGTTCGATCTTCCTAACCTTTCCTCACAAGACATTCCATTCACTCCAGGTGACAACCTAGTGAGCCTTCTCTGAGGTGTCTCCATGCATTGACATCCTTCCATAAACATGGAAATCAAAACTACAAACAATATTCCAGACTTGACCAATGACGTGTTTAAGCGAAGCATAACACCCTCACTTTTATGTTCAATTACCCTCACAACAAAGCATAACATTTAATTACCCATCTGAATTACAATGCATCCCTGCATTGCCACTTTTTCCCAGTCATGCCTTTGACCAGTTTGATCCCTCTGCAGTTCGGAATCCTGCAGCCTTTCTCAGGTTAGGTATCACCAAATGTTATTTACATTGACCCTGCCAGAGTGAAACATTCCCATTTTACCACAATACGCTCGCTTGACTCTGTTATCTGCCAGCTAACCAATCTTCTGTCCATGATAATAAGTTAACCCATAGGCCATGAGCATTTTACATCTAAAATAAACTTTGATGCGACATCTTATCAAATGCCTTCCGAATATCCGAAATACAGCGCATGCAAAAGCATCCCTATTTGTCCACAACCCACGTCAATCATTCCAGAAACTCCAATTAAATGGTTAAACCAGATTTCCCTTTCACAATACCATGGATATTCTTCCCGATTACCTTGATTATCTCTAAGTGCCCAGCTATAACCTCCTGCCTGATCGCTTCTAACACCATCCCCAAGGCAGGTGTCAAGCTAACTGGCCCATTTTTTCCTGTTTTCCATATCCCTTCCTTCGTGAATATTGAGGTTTAACGCGCTCCAAGCGGAATGGAACGTTTCCAGAAACGAGAGAATATTGGATTTTTCACACCAATGCATCTCTTACCTCATTAGCCATCTCTTTTAAGATCCGAGGATAATGTTTCTGAGGACACTGAGACGCTTCTGCCTGCAGATCCGTCAGTTTGTTCAGGAGCTCTTTCCTAGTGATTGCAATTTCACCAAGTCTCGCTCTCCCTTTCTGCTCTTGCTTTACAACTATTACTAGAACATTTGTGCTACTTGTGTGCTGAGTAGAGAAGGAACATATGCCTTAATTTTATCCGCCATTTCCTTATTAGCTAATATTGCCTCTTTTTTAAAAATCTGAATGGGAATATCACTCCCTTTACTTACTCTTTTCCTTTCAAAAACATCCGTTTTACATTTCTACCTAGTTTCCCCTCATACACTAATTTCTCATTCCTGGTAACCATTTAGTTATTCTTTGATGCTCCTTTTAACCTGGCCAATCATCTGACCTGGCCGCAAACTTTGCACGGTCTATTTTGTTTACCATCAGCTCGATGATTTCCCTTACTTTTTGAGTTATCCCTTAATAATCTTCTTTTACTGCAGAGATGTACTTATTCCGACTATTCTGAAATGCCTCATTAACTGTCAGCCACTGCTTCTCCTTTGAGATGTCCACTAATCTAATACCCCCGTTTGCTTCAGCTCGCTCAGCATTCATGCCCACATAGATGCCCATATTTAAGCTTAAATACTAGTCTTAGGCATATTCTTTTCCATTTGAAACTGTAGGTAAATTTTACTTATATTTTAAACGCTGCTACCGAGGAGTGCCTTTACTCTGGGGCCATTAATTAATACTTTTTAAATGCAAAATACCAAATATACATCAGAGGCATTCTTTGTATTAGTCATCCATCCTTCTACTACTAAGCTGATTTTTCCAGTTTAAATGTAAATTGAAATCACCCATGATCCGTTCCTGTACCATAAACGGCAGATATTTCTTCTTGTGATTCTTGTCATATAGTGTAAATACCTAAACCGATATTGGGCAGTGTTTGCAGTATCCCCTGTTATCATCTGACAACTTCACTTCAGCACCATACATCCCTCAATCCTCATGGTTGCATGTGCCAGAGATACCCATCACAGCTTCCACATGGTTACTTTCATGTCATGAAAACCAACAACAATAAAAAAATCATTGTGGTAAAGAAAAAAAAAAACTGCGGATGCTGGAAATCCAAAACAAAAATAAAATCTAGCAGGTCAGGCAGCATCAGTTAACAGTTCGAGTCTGTATGACTCTTCAACAGAACTAAGATAAATAGATGAGAGGTGAAATATAAGCTGGTTATATGGGGGGTGGAAGGGCAGCGGGGGTGGGTGGGTGTGTGGGGGGGTGGGTATGAGGCGCTGGGACAGGTAGGTCTGGATAGAGGGTCAGTGATTTGTGCAGATATTCAAATGATGTTAAAGATAAGAGGACAAAGATGTGTTGGAGGTGATGATATTATATACGGAACGCGTTGTTTAACGTTGGATAGCAAGAGAAGCAAGGTACAGATAGCTCGAAAGGGGTTTGCGTGGGGTGAGAGAATCGAAAAGGACTAAAAGGTAGAGATAACACAATGGATAGAAATAAATTTAAAAATGAAGGAAATAGGTGTAAATCTTACTGGAAAAAAAGCATGCGAGTGGATCAGAAAGTGGGTGGGGATGGAGGAGACAGTTCATGATCTAAAGTTGTTGAACTCAATATTCAGTCCGGAAGGCAGTAAAGTGCCCAGTCGGAAGATGAGGTGCTGTTCCTTCAGTTTGTGGTGAGCTTCATTGGAACAATGCAGCAGGCCAAGGACGCACATGTGGGCATGAGAGCAGGGTGGAGTGTTGAAATGCCATGCGACAGGGAGGTCTGGGTAATGCGTGCAGACAGACCAAAGTTGTTGTTCAATGCAGTCACCCAGTCTGTGCTTGGTCTCTCCAATGTAGTGGAAACGCATTGGGAGCAATGAATGGAGTGGACCAAATTGAGGCAAGTGCAAGTGAAATGCTGCTTCACTTGAAAGGAGTGTTTGGGCTCTTGGGCGGTGAGGAGAGGGGAAGTAAATTGGCAGGTGTTGCAATTTCTGCAGTTCCATGGGAAGGTGCCATGGGAGGGGTTGTGATTTGCGAGGCCAAGGAGGAGTGGACCAGAGTGCCAAAGAGGGAATGATCCTTCTGGAATGCCGGCGGGCGAGGTAAAGAGAAGATGTGTTTGGTGCTGGCATCATGTTGCAGTTAGCGGAAATGGCCGAGCATGATACTCTGAACGCGAAGGCTGTTGGGTTGATAGATGAGGACAAGGGTGACACTATCATGTATCTGGGACAGAGAGGAAGATGTGAGGGCGGATGCACGGGAGATGGGCTGGACACGGTTGAGTGCCCTTTTAACCACCATGGGTGGAAATCCTCGCTTAAGGACGAAGAAGGACATGTCAGAGGAACTTTTTCTGAAAGTGACATGATCAAAACAGATGCGATGGAGGTGAAATAACTGACAGACGGCGATGGATCTCTTAAAGGAAGCGGGGTGTAAGGAACTGTAGTCAAGGTAGCAGTGGGAGTCGGTAGGCTTATAATGGATATTGGTGTACAGTGAAATACCAGAAATTGAGACAGGGAGGTCAAGGATTCGGAGGGAAGTGTCTGAGATTGACCATGTGAAAATGATGGAGGGGTGTAAATTGCAAGCATATTTAATATTTTTTTTTCCAAGTCCAGGCGAGAGCATGAAGCAGCACCGAAGTCATCATCGATGTACCAGAGAAAAAGTTTTGGGAAGTGGCCAGAGTAGGACTAGAACCATGAATGTTCCACATACCCCAAAAGAAGACAGGAATAGCTAGGACCCATGTGGTTACCCATAGCCACAACTTTTAATTGCAGGAAGTGAGAGGAGTATAAGGAGAAATTGTTCTGTGTCAGAACAAAATCAAATAGACGGAGGAGAGTACTTGTGGATGGATATTGTTCGGGCCTCTGTTCGAGGAAGAATTGGAAAGCCATCAGGCCATCCCGGTGGGGAATGGAGGTGTTGAGTGATTGAACGTCCATGGTGAAGTGGAGGCGGTTAGGGCCAGTGAACTAGAGGAACAGCACCTCATCTTCGGAGTAGGCACTTTACAGCCTTCCGCTGAATATTGAGATCACCAATTTCAGATCATGAACTCTCTCTACCAACACCACCCCTTTCCGATCCACCCCCTTTTTCCAATAATTTAAATAGACTTTTAGTTTACCACCTATTTCCAGTATTTTTAAATGTATTTCCACCTATTCTTTTATCTCTACCTTTTGGCCTTTTTTGATTCCTTCACCCCTCCCTACCCCCACTATTTGTACCTTGCTTCTTCTGCTTTCTACCCATAATTTGCAGATTCCTTAGATTATACCACCACCGCCAACACCTTTTTGTACTTTTCTCTATGCCATCTTTTGGCTATCTCCACCTGTCACTGGCCATCCATCCATTTCGACTGGTCACCGCCCCCCCCCCCCACCCCCGCCTTAAACCAGCTTATATTTCACTTCTCTACTATTTTTACTTAGGTCTGTTGAAGAGTCCTATGGACTCGAAACGTTAATTGTCTTCCTCTCCGCAGAAGTTGCCAGTCCAGCAGAGTATTTTCAGGTGTGTTTATTTTTGTTAAAGAAATCATTAACATTGATAAACGGCAACATTTGCAATACTACAAGAGAAGCATAATTATCCAAACTTCTGTGATCCATTAGTGCCTGTGTTCAGCATTCCAACGCCCTGCTAATTGCTTCCATACAGTCAGTCCCCATTTTTCCACGGCAACAGTCTGTGGGTGCAAAATGTCCCCCTGCTCCTGTCTTTCAGGGTCGAAAATAGCATGAATCGTGTTTCTCACTTTCCCTGTGTAATAGGATCGAATAATGCTGAATGCTTCCTCCTGCTCATTTGTAACAAACACAAGAAGGACTTAATAGCCTTCCTCTAATTCTGTGAAACTGGCTCGAGGCATTGAATACCTACTCCATTTCAATACAAAAATGCCCGATGCGCAGAATGACCTTTTTCTGTTCCTGTGTAAAAGGCTGAAAGTTGCTGAATGGCTCTTAAAATCAATCTTAATGAATCGATAGAAGAAACAAAGAAATATGTAATTACCTTTGCTGATGATATAGACGATGCAGAAAGGTAAGCTTAGGGGAGAACATAAAGGCTGCAGAGATATACATAATGATGGTGAGCATGGTGAAACAATGTGAGCATTGTTGCCTCATTAGCACGTCTATATCGTTATTCTTCTTTTACGGGAGGATGGCATTGCAGCCTAGGCAGCCACTTACTGCTCGTCTTTCGTACCCTTGGGAAGTTGGTGGGGAGCTACATTCTTGTGCCATGGCTGTGTGTGTGATGCACATAAACCCACAGTTCAGTTAGGGAGGTAGTTCCAGGGTCTGACCAAGCGACAATGACGGAACGGCGATAGTCCCAAGCCAGGATGGTGAGTGGTGGGGAGGAAAACTTGCAGCGCTGGTGTTCCATGTGCCTGCTGTTCCTGTCCTTCCAGATGACAGCTGTTGTGGATTTGGGATGTACTGTACGAGGAAGAGTGGAGTGCTACTGAGGAAAATATTTTAGCTGGTGCAAACTGCCGCTGCTGTTCGTCAGTGGTGGAGGGAGCACGTGATTATTGACGGGCTGCCAATCAAGCTTTGTGGAGGATGGTTTTGAGGTTCCTGAGGGCTATTGGAGCAGCATTTATCTGGGAACTCCTGTGTTGTGTATTGTAGACGGTGGCCAAGCATTGGGGAGTCAGCTGGTGAGTTACTCGCCAAAGATTTCCTAGCCTCTGGCCTGCTCCTGTAGCCGCAGTATTTGACTGGTTGGCCAGTTCAGTTACTAGTCAATGGTTATTCTGAGGATCATGATAGCGGGGTTTCGGAAATCATAATTTCGTTGAATGGCAAGGGACGATGGTTAGAAAATTTTTTGGAGATAAACATTGTTTAGTACGTATGTGAGGTGAACCTTACTTGACACTTCTCTCCCCAAGCCTGGACAATGTCCAGACTTTCCTATATGTGGGCATGGACGGCTCAGTATTTGAGGAGTTGCAAATGTTCTTTCCATTGAGCAATCGTCATCGAACATCCCTACTTCTGAGCGTATGGGGGAAGAAAGGTGATAGATGAAGCGGCTGAAGGTGCTGAGGACTAGGCACAATACTGAGCATCTCTTGCAGTGACATCCTTGAACTGAGATGAATGACCTTCAACTATCACTACCATATTCATCTGTGCCAGACATGATTCCATCCGACGGCGAGTTTTTTTCCGATGATTTGCATTGACTGCTGTTATTTTAGTTCGCCTTGATGATACTTCTGATCACATGCTGACTTGATATTAAGTGCGGCCAATGTCACGTCACATCTGGAGTTCAGCTCTTGTCTCCATGTTTGGTCAATGGCTGTGATGCTGTTGGGAACAGACTGCACCTTGTGGAACACAAACTGAGCCTCAGTGAGCAGAGTAATGATGATCAGATGCCCCTTGATGCACCCTTCCATTACTTTCCTGATGATGAAATGGAAGCTGATGCAACTGTTAGTGAACGGGCTGGGTTTGTGATTGTTTTTCTGTATCACACGTCCCTTCACGATATTTCTCATATATGGGTATGTGCCAATGTTGAATCTGTACTGTTGTAGCATGGGTATTGCAGAGGGCACTATCGGGTTCACAAGCCTTCATTACAATTGCTGGAAGATTATTGGTGCCCAAAGTCTTGCAGTATCCACAGGTTCAGCAGCTCTCTGATATCAAGGAGAGTGTAGGCACTTGGCTGAAGACTATCATCTGTGCTCTGGGGAACCTACGGAGGAGGCCAAGATGGGTCATCCACTTGGCACCTCTAGAGGAATACTTTTGCGAATGCTTCATCTTTATATTTTCCTTTGATGAGCTGGGCCCTCGCCGCATGGTAAATGTGGATATTGTTGGAGCCTCCTTATGCAGGGAGTTGTTCAATTTTCTGTCTAACATGATTCCCTTTTCATATACCCTTGTTGACACTGCGCAATCTTACCAGTTTTTTACTAAATACCCAGTTACCGAATCGGACTAATACATTATGACATTTTCCATACCAGTTAAGTCAAACTAACATGTCTGCAATTCTATCTTGTCCCGTTGGTTCCATTCTAGAATAGTGATTCAACATCTGATACTTTGCATTCAGCTGGAGACTTTCCAGAAGCTACAGAATTTTGCAAGAAAACAACCAATGCATCCAACGTTTCTTTAGCCTCCTCCTTCGGAACTCATGAGATGAAGCAATTCTAATCCAGCCAATTATGTAATCGTCAATCCAAGTTCACATTTCAAGTACTACCTTTTTTACTAATACTATTTATTTCTTTTTACACCCCTGTTTCACAAGTCACTTGGTTGCCTAGCTTATCTTGGAAATATTCTATATGTTCTTTGGTGAGGATAAGCTAAAAGTTACGTTTTCGTTGCTATGCTGTTTCCCTTTTCTCCACGATAAATATTTCTCTACCCACATGTAAAGTGCCCAGATTTGTTCTTTACATTCCTCGCTGGATAGTAATCCATTCTCTTCCCATTTCTAAATCGATTTCTTAGTCCTCCTTTGCTGGGTTCCAAATTTCCCCCAACCTTCAGATTTACCATGTCTTTCATGTGCCGCGATAAATTATTTCATTTCATGTAATGCAATATTTAAATTCATTTGTTAACAATCCATGAGTTTTCTTTCCCTGTGAGTGCTTGAGCTTTCGATGAATGCATGTCTGATGTAGACACAGCATCCTTTCCTTAAATACTCGCCATTGCCTGTCTACTGACAAACCTTTTGCTATACTTTGAAAATGCATCATAGCCAACTTGCCTCTCTTTCATTCATAATTTCCTTTAGTCAGATTTGAGAACAGAGCATTAGAGTACAGCATACCGATGTCATACATTTTTGCAAAATGTTATCACGTTATCGTCATTATTTCCCAAAGAATCCCTGAAAGCAAGGACATCCATTGAACCTTTCTCATGGCTTAGCAATAAATCCTGTCTAGGTCGATCCCTAGTTGGCTCTTTAACGTATTTGTGCTGACACCAGTCACACATACATTCAATGAATTCCTCTTCCAGGTTATGAGTGCTGATTTGGTTAACCATTGTCTCTTTGTAAATCGAAGTTTCCCATTTTCCTGCTTTAACCATGTTACATCCAGATCGAATTTCCTGATATATACTGTGACACAAATGTTTGGTGGCCTATAAATAACTCCCACTGATATCTGATCCATTTGCCGTTTCCCAGCTCCTCACAAATTGGCTCATCAATGTTTGATGAAAGATCCGCTCTTAACAATAATATATTCCCTTATTAAGAGTGCTATGCAGCCTGCTTTTCATTTTCGCCTATCCCTCCGAAATACTAAAGCCACACGAAGCTGCATTTTGAAGGATTGAATGTTCTGAGTCAGAATGCTTGTAGCGAATATGCTGTCCTACCACTGAACCATTGCAAAGCGAAATTCGAAAGCTTCAACTTCGTCGTTGATCCTGGAATATGCCTCTATATTAACATTTGAGTTGTGACATTCTTCAGTAACTGTAATCAATTTCATACTGATATCAGCTGTTTTGGAACAGATTGCATTTCCATTCTGCGTTAAACATGCCACCAACAGTCTGACAACGACTTTAACGTTACACAGGAAGCATCTGCGCTCAAGATATGTTAACGATTATTTCAAACTGAAATACTTATTCAAGTTCGCGGCACGGCTTCAAAAGAATGCCGTGGTTTTAGAAGTATACTTTACTATATCTTCCAATTTGTGGCAGCCTCGTGGAGTTAACAAGCCCCGATGGTTGTGATGAAGGGGGCAGGACTAAACCTTTTGTTTCTGATCCTTAATGTTTAGCCGATTGTTATGTCACTGCCTCTTGCAGTCATTGCTCTAAAGTCCTCGCCCATCTGGCGCATCATTGAGAAAATTAGGCCTTGCAAAATGTTCTCTTGAATCAGCAGATACTGAATCAAATACTCCCTTCGATTCACATCTTCAAAAGTCAGATCAACCTAAAGAAGAACAACGAATATCTGATCTTCATCACTCAGACCAGCGGCACCGTCAAGAATAAGCACAACGTGTTTTGCCGCCTTCAGCATTACAATTATGTTCATTTTCTTCACCTGCGATGCCATCATCGAAATTAGTTCTTTTTGAATGCGAGGTCAAAGAAAATGGTCAGGATTGTATTAGTTTTTAATGCATGGGACATATCCTTGTATCATTGGTTCGAATTTAGCTCTAATGACAATTAATCCAAGGAAGGTTTCATTGCTGTGTTCATAATGTGTTGCATTTGTTCATCGAAATTCTGAGTTATGATCAACTGGAGCTGGACGACTGCAATAATGCCTGTCAAAGTTGCTTGCCATTCTTTCTTCACCTTATTTATTTATCCCTGCGCTTACTCATCTGGTGCCTTCATTTCTGGGAACGTTGGCTTTGTGCTAATTCAATTTGTTGGATTTTGATCTTGCTCCTTAGATAATTCGATGACATTGCCAACTGTCATTGCAATGTTTCCAGGCACTGCAGCATTCCTTCCATAATATCTGGGCGGTTTCTGAGACGTACAATTTGCAGCGGAATCAAGAAGCCGCATCAGCGATTTTTCATGTGCACCAGGCTCTTCGCTGGTACATTCGCTGAAGTGCCTAAATGCAATATTTTGCAGACGTGCCGAAGAACTTTTCAAAGCCTTCTAGTTTTCTGGAGAACATTTCAGGGTCTTATCATATCCTGTTTTTTTCTGCATTTTCTCCACACCCGAGCACCATTCCCCCATTTTCTCTGTCTCTGATCGTGCTAGTCATTGAAACCGAAATATGAATAGGGCGCTCATTTATTTCTCTTAAACAGACACCTTCAAACTTACTCAGAAATGAAAGGTCGTCCATATTCAAAGGTCACCCAGTGCAGTCCATATCCCTCCCCCAAAGTACGGTGCCAGGTGTTGTCGCTGCAATTCTCCATACCCGAGGCAAGGATCTGTCTACCACAATCAAAGATCAAAGCCTATGCACATTTGACCATCCATTCTATCAAATTCAGTGACATTGCGTCTTTATTCCCCCTCACTACCCCTTCTGCCAAATTGTAAGATTTTATATTTTAACGCATTAAATTGCCTCTGCTAATCCCCTGCCTATTCAGGTAGACTCTCCATGTCTTATTGCAATGGATTCCTATCAACCTCACTTGTTAATTCCCACCCCATCCGTGTCCTAGCTAATACTTCCTGCTTCTTATTAAAGTATGCTCTAGCTATTTAGATCCTGAACTTTTATAAATCACTGCTCTGGGAGAAGATCGCCTTTAAGTTTTAAATTATCTAGCTCCCATTGGTTTGAACTCTGTTATGGGAGGTCAGCCACTTTCTAATCTGGGCTTTGACTATCTCCCTCTAGCTCTTTTTCAATCTCTCCTCTGGCAACCCGGCTCCCGCTCTTTTTATATTTCTGCCCTCGTGCCTCAACGACCCCTTAAAAGAAAAATCACCTGTTTGTTCTCAGCTCCAAGCTCTCTCTCAATCTCTGCTCTCACTGTTCAGCTGCTGCAGTAAAAGAGTAAATACACCTGTCCTGACTGTCAAGAGTCTAGCCGGGAATTGGAAACTATTGAATTTAATTAAGAATGATCAATGGTTTATAACACCATGCCTGAAAATAAGAACATGCTTCAACAAAGTAGTTGCATTTTGATATTACAACAGAGAAGATTAATGAAGAGAATACATGCCCTAGAGGATTTTCAGATATTAATAGACAAATTATCACAGATAATGCTGCTTAAGAACATTTAGGCTCATTAAAGAGGACAGAGGCGCGGGTTGTGGGAGTGGGAGGGGTCACTTGCCAATTACATGCAATTAGAACTATATTAGAACAGAGAAATGGGATGCACAGTAGCTGTGTAGCCACAGACAAAATGATAGTTTATTTTTATCCGTTAAGAGGGTGTTGGCGTCAATTGTTCACACCACATTTAGTGTCCAGACGTAGGTACTCTAGAGAACGTGCTGCTTAGCTGCCTTCTTGAATCGCCTCAATCCCTCTGGTAATCCTATACCCATACTGCAGTTATGGATGGAGTTCCATTGAATTTGACCCAACAACAATGAAGGGGCAGGTAGATAATTTCAAATCAGGCTGGGGAGTAGCTTGGAGTGGAACTTACAAAGCATTGTGTTCCCATGCACCTGCTGCCCATTATCCTTCCATATGGTTGTGGTCGTGGGCTTGGACTGTAATGTCTAAGGTGATTTCGAGAATTCCTGCAGTGCACCTTGCAGGTAATAAACCCTGATGCCATTGTTCATCGGTGGTGGAGAGAGTCAACGTTTTTTCATGTGGTGTCAATCAACGGCTGATTTGTCCAAGATTTTATCATTCTTCTTGACTGCTATTGAAGCTGCACGCATCTAAGCAAGTGGAGAGTATACCAGCACAATCCTATCTTGTGCCTTGCAGACGGTGGAAAGGAATTGGGGAGTCAGGAGGTATGTTACTCGCCGCGGGATTCCTTGCATCTGAACTGCAATGGTAGACGTTATGTTTATATGGCCAATCCAGTTATGTTGTTTCTGGTCAATGATATCCGTTAGAATGTAGCAAATGCGACTTTGGGCGATGGTAATGCCATTGGACGTCGAAGGGCGATGGCTTGATTTTTTCTTTTTGAGATAGTCATTGCCAGTTGCTTGTATGGTGTGAGCGTCCTTGGCCACATGTCAGCCAAAGCCTGAAGATGCTGCATTTGGGAAAGGACAACCTCATTATCTCAGGAGTCACGAATTGTGTTGAACATTGTGCAACAATGAGCGAACATTCCCATTTCCGAACTTAAGATCGAGAGGAGGTCATTGTTGAGGGAACTAAATTCAGTTGAGACTCGGACACTATTTTGCGAAACTCCGGTTCCTTGAGGAACTAAAAGGACTGGAAGCTGAGCGGTCGGGTGGTTATTTAGAAAGTGCAGTTGTCAAAAGGCGAGATCAAGCATTTAGAAAAGAGTGGTAGCTGGGCCGGCTGAGTGGGCAATTAATAATTAAGACCCTAAGCAGCCTTTGCGAAGACATCAGAAACACTGTAGCTGCTTGAAACGAAGGATCACGTATGCTTTGCTGTAATAGCAATTAAAGATTGGCAATAATTGCTTTTCTTGCCAGCTGTGCCACTCATGCCATGATCGAATCTGTCTTGTTTTAAACGTGAATTTATTCAAGGACAGCGGTTGTAGTTTTCTATTTAATGCTGTTTTAATTGGCAGTTGTTCTGGCCAATCATTTTACCGGGTGATTGGGGTGGTTAATTAAGAATGATCAACAGGATTTTGGATTAATATCTGAGAAAAGCGAATGACCCAGATAACAGAGAGTAACTGGTGGAATGCCTACAGGTTGCATCTTCCTGAAGTGGTACAATAAGGAAAGGAAGGGACAAATGGTCTGCTTTTGTGCTGTGGTCTATCTATGGTTGCATTCTACGAACGGCATTTAAGCTAAGTAAATGATAAGAATATGGGACGAGAAGAATTACATTACATTTTTTTTTAAATTCAGTATGCATAGGTGTACAAAGAAGGAAGTTGATGGTAGGGCCATGTGTGATCAGATGTTTCTTGGCTGGGAATTCGTGCAGGTACCTGGTTGAAGCGTCACACGTGTTATTGATGAATGGCTATCAAGTCAAACATATTAAAGAAATATGATCACAGCTATTTGGAGGCACCAGATAACATGCAACAGACAGTGTTGTGAATGAGCATGTGGAGAGGAGGTAGCCTCATTAATCGAGGAAAAACAAGTATGAGCTATTAGTGCTTTCAAACGAATCGTAGGAAAATTGGATTTAATAGATTTGAATACAATATATGGATTCGTCTCAGCCCTATGGAGCGTGGGAATGAGTGATCAATTGCGCCAATAACCGTCGTTTTACAAAACACGTGATGACCATGCCTTCCTTGTTTTAATCATTCGAGTTCTTTGGAACTCTGAGAAGCAGCTGATTGTGCAACTGTTGGATATTTGGAGAGTACCAGACTTCATAAAACCTGTTCTGAATATTCCCCCATGTACTGGTGATGTTTCGGGTATTCTCATGTTGATCAGAACAGCTCTTCCAATGAACAGAAGACTGTGGGAACCTGGCATCAGATTTGACCCTTTTAAACTCTGCAACACTAACAGGTGCGGTTCTGTATTTTTATTATTATTTATTCTTATTATTATCACAACTTACAATTCACCGTAGATTACAGTATACTTTGAAAAGTCCAATTTGACATTATATCATAAGTGAACATTTTTAGGAGGATATTATAGTATCCAGAGCGCTTAAACGCTTCTACAAGCATTTCGCTAACATGAGTTCTTTCAGGGCAGAAAGTTTCTGTCCTCCTGTAAAGAACAATGTGTTCGCAGCTGTAATTTGCCTATGTTTACGCACAGTTTCACAAGGTACTGCATTCCGTTCTTCAGCTCCTCCCTAAACTTAGCCTGTGTCAGCACATAAATGAATGTATTTGTGCAGCAACTGAGGATCCCAAGCATGGATCCAACTGACTCAAGCTCATTTGTGCCAGAATTTGATGTGATGGATACACGCAGTGACAAAATATATATAAGCGGAGTTGTCCAGAGCAATATAAAGCTGGCTGTTATACTGAAGAGTAAAATAATGGATGTTCTTCGGCTTTCTATTTCAGAATCCTTGTGATGTTCTCCATTGCTGCAACTGC
This sequence comes from Isurus oxyrinchus, assembly GCA_026770705.1. Classification (NCBI taxonomy): domain Eukaryota; kingdom Metazoa; phylum Chordata; class Chondrichthyes; order Lamniformes; family Lamnidae; genus Isurus; species Isurus oxyrinchus. The sequence goes on along the minus strand of JANJGN010001209.1, from coordinate 32,823 downwards.
GGAGACCCCTGCGAACTTTACTGGCCGCCAAAATACGTCTTGCCGTCAAAACATTTAGCAACAAAATTAGAATGAATGGAACACATGGGGTCAAGGTAACGGTAAACATGTCAAATACGGCCCATTCAGCAGAAATGAAAAATGTCTGTTTTACGACACAACCACAATTTACATTGTCCATTATATACGCAGGTTCAAATGCGAAGTACCAGGGAATGTTTATCAAACAACTCAAAACACTCACTACTGATATGACAGCTACTGCTGTTGTCTCCGTGCAATATTTTTTTCGTAGCTTCTTACAGCATATGACCACAAAACGATCGAAGGTGAACGCCACTGTGAACCAGAGAGAGGCTGATGTGACTACATAAGTCAGAGTCACAGTTAGAATGCACATTGTGCTCATGGTCAAAAATGAAACAGGTAAATAAATTTCCAATATATTGTTCAGTATGACTTCTGCACAAACAACCAGGAGATCTGCAGCAGCCATGGCGATCATATACTGGGTAATACCTTTGGAAAGGCCACACTTTCCTCGTGAAAGAATCACAATCGCAACAACATTAACTGTAAGAGAGGGATAGAGAGAGCAGGAGATAGATGACACGGATGAACGTGAATAATTTTCTTCCTGTTGCAGCAAAGGATCGTTCATTTGACCAAACAATGCACAGTCAGCTTTCCGAGGCGAGCATGTTCTAAATGTAAACTGGGCCTACTTAAATTTGATAGGGACGAAAAACATCATTTGATACTTCGTCGTTTGAAAGCAACATGTTCAATGTAAACTGGATAACAATTGTATAATAACGATTGAGGTTGCTGAGGGCGAATGTGACCTGGAAAAATTGATTACACACAAACAAATGGCATGGTGAATATTAAAAGGCAAGGGGGAGGTCTACAGAGTCAACTCTTATGTGTTGGTACAATGTGAAGTGGGGAAATTAAGGCACAAAATAGAATCTAGGCCTGGAAGAGTTATACTCTGGAAGAGGGAGTGGAGAAAGGCGTGCTGGGTGGTCTATAGATGTGAATAAGTACTGGGAAGGTTTACTGTGCTACAGGACCTGCAGCTTGAAGGTAAGATATTGCCCAGCGGCACGAACAGACTTTGAACGCTTGTGAGAGTAAAGATGAAATGGTAAAGGCAAAGGACCAGAAAATGGTCACTGAGCTACATAAAAGACCAGCATAGATAAGGCTGAACGCTAGTTTACACAGGTGTCATCAGAGGAGCGGTACAATGGCAATCAGTATTAGGTGACGTTCTTATGCAGGTTCCCAGGGAGAAGTTTTATTCGGTGATGAGATCTGATCAGTCATGTGCTTTATGTTAGACTGAGTAATCTGAGATTGATATGCTGGCTGGGCATTGTGAATATTTCATGTGAATGCATCGCTAATTTATTGCAGAATGAGTAAAACAACATTGCTACGCAGAATGTGTGCATTCAGTACTGAAAAAGAGGGCATTTTAATTGCTGATTGGGAAGGGTGACTTTGCTATCAGATTGAGTGTGCAATATTTATTGGCCATAGGGGCACATTTCTTGCAAAGCAAAGTTACTGAGCCATTCGGAGATGTGATCCTAGCGACGTCATAACTAGTGTTTTGCTTCCAAGTAGACAGGACAGAGTTCCCAATAATTGATCGGCTGCAAAACAAATCACTTAGTTGCTGAAAGGTCAGGAGGGAGACGCTTGCGTCCCAGGCACAGCATCCGTGTGAAGTGATTTTAAATGTGAAGCTGAAAATTGATTTTTGCTGGGCACAAAGTGCGGGATAACGATTGACAGTGAAGGGCACATCGATTTGATTCTGTAGACTAATAGATGTTCAGAAAAATGAAATTACAAATTGTCGAATACGTGACGATAAACACCTAACTCCTACCAGCCCCATGTTTGAATTCATTTCAGATTGGGCAGGCTCATAAAACGGTTGCCTTATTTGTTAAAATCCATATCGCTTTTTTTTTTCAAAATGCAGGATCCTTTTTAGGGAATAGGCCAAGATATTCAATGGTGCATTATTCTGCAGAAGATTAACTTCAGACAGACATTTAGACGGATTAAATAAAATGATTTATACAATTCAAGCGAAATTGACGTGACTCACAGATTGCATTACGATTTCTGTTGTTTACTTAGTAAAGGTCCACTTGACTTTTGAAGAATAGAATTTCTAAGTGAATCTAATTTTTAGCTGCCAGATATGTAACAACTTGATGCGCACATTTACTAAATTAATTCCTGCATTTTAAAGCAAGGTAAATAACACTAGCCTGAATTATTATCGCAAGTAGGAAATCGGATCGCTGCTGAAATTTTCGTTGTAGTTCAGGTGGTGATGCTATAGGATAGGATGACATGGCTGTGACAATGGTGCTGAATCGCCTTCCAACTGAAATCTCTGGTCAGATTCGTGAGGCACAGAATAGGGAATGGAAAATGCACATTCTCAAAATAATGGGACGAGTAGGTAGAGATTTATTTCAAGTACCAACTGGTTTCATGGCTATGCAACATGGTGCAGACTGAACGGAGAGTTTTCGCAAACTTGAACTTATTGAAAAACAATGCATTGAACGTCTGTTAACGGGGTGGTGAAGTAACATTTTGGATCATATTATTTCAGTAAGTTGTTGGTTAATGATTCAGATGAACGTTGAATGATGAAAAACAAATTAGTCGGATAAAGATAAACAGCGTCTTTACATTTTTGGATCAGATTGTAAGTTGGCAAGCTTTGACCACACAAACAAAAAAAAACCTATTTGCGTTAAATACACAGCCCACTTGGCAACCTTCGATTCACAGTTTTCTAACTCGAATGCAAGCAGCAAACAGTCATTGCCTTAATGGAGCTGTCAAAGAAAATCAAAAACAACACTGAAAACGCCAGGCAATTGATAAAAAATTAAGGTTTGAGTTTCTGTTGACCATGTAGGATACACTGGAAAAGATGGAAGCATTATTAATCAAAGCTTTTTTGACACAATTGCAGCTTGAAGTAATTGTTAAAAATTAAAATTGACCTTCATTTACCCAATACCTATTATTATTTGATCAAACCTAATATATATATATATATATATATATATATATATATATATATATTCCTATAATAACGTGCATTTAAACTGAGAGGCATAATTATCCGTGCACTATTGTGAATTATACAAGGATTCTTAGTCAAATTATCAGCACTTGAAACTCTACTGGCCAGCACTGTAAATAAGGAAAGGGCTTAAAAAATACAGTAATTTAAACAATTGTGTAATGAAGCAGCCAATGTTTGAACAAATTAATTATCAAAACTATTATTCAATAAATTATCAGTATATTCCCAGAATTTTCCTCCGAATTGAACGTTGAAATGCCCCAGAAATGAACCATTCAATGATCAACTGAAGAAATAGTGACCTATTCAATCCATTATCAACTATTTAGCTAGCAAATTAAGAATACCGTCATCAAATATATTATGAACATTATTCCCTGATAAATAAATTAGAGAAATCAACATGTATAAACGCGACAGAAGGACCCATTGCTCTCTGCAACTGCAATCTGCTTCTGACCTGTTATTGCTTTGGTGTTTAGGAAAAGGAACCTGGAGCAGGTGCAGTGCACTTCAGTTCATGGCCTCTTGGTGTCGTTACTGCAGACTCGTTACCTGAGTGTGAAGAACGACAGAGCAATGGAGTTTCCTCCACGGTCCCAAATCCATAGCACTTTAACAGCAATGTTATATTCGCAATTTAAGAACAAAACAACAATTTTCTATGGCATATTTTGCATTCAAAACAGATCATTAAGGATTAATTCATTTCAGTGAATTTGTGAATGCTGTGGCGAACACTACTCCGAGTGTGATCCACTGAAGTGTGTTTGTGTGTATGGCACATTGCTGCAGGCTCGACAGCAACAGTTACACTAGAGAAGTGACAGAAATCTTCCGGCGCATGTTCAAACCGCTAAACGTGATTTAAGATCATTAAGAAACAATACAATAAGTAGAGAGCGGTCTGGATTTTACATTTGGGGGCAGCATGAGATTGGAGAAATGCAAAATTAGCCCTTTCCTACTCACCCTCCCTTAGACCATCTCCCGCTCCGCAATTCATTAAATTCCCACTTGGAGGAGGCATTGAGTGATGCAAAGTGGGGACACGTCCAATCGGCAGTGAAAGCCTGAACAGCATGTGGCAGAGAGTAATACTGTAAGCAGCAAGTCGGTATGGCTGCAAGGTCAAGATCACTTGCTCTCAGAAACTGATTTTCAAAAAATAATTTTCCCTGAAAACTCAGGCAAGAAATAAAAACCTGAAAAGTAAACATGAAGGCTTCACCAGCACAAGCCTTTGCTACATTCAATCATGGTCCCGGAGGCATAACCTGTCTTCCTCGCGATTCTCACCTGATGGTAGCTGCCCAGAAATATTTTTTTCTCTCTCCTCTGGGCCACGGTAAGTGCAGAGCACCAATGAAAAAAAAACATACGATTGTGTCATACACAAGCTCAATAACTTGCTAATTACTAACTTGGAAAAGGTGGGCCCGCCTGTTCTCCAGCTGCATCTGGGAGATTCAAGTACGTGACGTCATCATACACGATGCAAGTCAATGTTCTTTGCGCGGATTCGGCATTTTTGTGGGCGATGGCTGTTGGAGAGTGGGGAATTTGGGGCTTGGGACGCGAAGGGGGCGATGTGTGGACGAAAATTCCAGGCAATCCTTCTGGTTTAAGATTTAATATTGAGGACTGAAATCAAAATATACGTTCTCAGTTAGGGGCCAGTTTACTCCGGATATAATTCGTATTTAAACATTGATTTTGTAGATAATCTTTGTTGAGTGGGAACGGAAGAAGCAGCCAGGGCCGTCATTTCAATACAAAAAGGCTATCAATAGTCATAGATTCGTCATCATGCAACATTTTCTTTTCTTTGGATACATTGACAAGAATTGCACTTTTACTTCCATTTTCACGAATCCCCGTTGAAAATAAGGTTTTCTAATGTTGCAGTCCATGTCAAGCTGGTGCAGACACAATGCTTCGAGCGGTGGATTTCCAGGTTTTAGATCCAGTGACAGTCAGGGAAATGTTATGTCTCTCCAAGTCAGCTTGGTGTGTGACTTGGAAAGGATTTTGTAACGAAGAGTGTTCCCATGCCACTTCTGCACTAATCCTTCCAGGCTTTCGAGGTCAAATGCACAAATGAAGGAACTTTGTCAACATCTGTCATATGTCCACATCAGCAGCGATCATACCTAACTACAGGGCTTAACCGGGTGAATTGTAAGACAGGGCTACTTGCAGGCAAAACAGCGTATTCAGCATGAGAGAGACAGAGCTCCATCATCCTCCTAGCAAATAACGATAGCTCAGCTCTGAAGTCCTGTCACACAAGACTTCAATGGTCGTGGAAAGTTCTGCACCTCACTTTTGGACTGCTTCCACCAATATCCCCATCGGCAATGACTGTGGAGTGCAGCGAACCACTGCATATACATGGCTGTAGAACTTGCAGCCACATTCACCCTGAAGTAATGGGTGGATGCACCATTCCGATCTCCTCCTATGGATGACAAGCATCCCAGATGCCAGTCTTTATACAATGTGATTCTCAGCACTTGAACTGAAGGAATGACTGAAGAAACAGGCTGATGTACAGGCTTCAGGCCCCATTTTCAACATCCTTGGAAAAACCATTGACAAGAAATTGCGACTAAAAGGGCTGCTCAGAATCTGAGCTTACTATGTTGAGCAATGAAACTCCTTACTCTACAAAACCTTTCCTCCATCTGATATACACAAATCAGGAGTCTGATGGGATAAGCTACACCTGTCCAGATGATTTACGCTCCAAGAGACTTCAAGGATATTGACTTAATCCTGGACAAAGAAGACTTCATGATTTGCAAATATTCTTAAACTTAATGAATCAAGCTTTTTATCCCTAACTGAATAATTCCTCTTACTGCTTTTAAAGTTCTTATCAATCATCAGCAAACATCTGAGTGAAATAATCTTATGTAAAAGTTGAATCAACCATCCAATTTCTTGTGCTCAATTGCATTACTGCTTTCCTAAGCACCATGTTGCAACACTTTCAGTGTGCACCATTTCAGAGCACGTGGTAATTACATGAAATCTCATGACATCACATGGGCAATGAATGTCCTCTCCTGGTGACCACCTACCGTTCCCCTCAGCGGATGAATTAATGATCATTAATGGCCGACGTTTTGGGGAGTGACAAGAAAAAAAAAAGTGAGTTACGTCGGGGACCTCGTTGTCTGTGAGCAAGAAAGGATTGGTAGCTCCACTAATGACCGAGCTGGCAGAGTCATAAAGTTAAGTGCTAGACAGGGTCTTTGGCAGGTGGTCAGGGAAAGAACCAGGTGCAAAAAGCTTATTGAATTTGCTCCACCAACCTGCCCACTAAATGTCCATCTGTCTATTCAATGCTTGATTAGATTGACCTGGGCATGGTCCTCGTACAGACTAATTCCGCCCTCATATCGGGGCTTCCATCCACCGCAATTTTGTGATGCAACCATTGTGCTAAATGGGGTAGGATTCACCTTGATAAAGAACTAAAAAATCTGCATTTACAAGGGACTGTGGACCATCAGCTGGAGCTGATTTGTGCACAGCCACAAATTGTAACCAAAGCCCAGCGTATAAGCAACTTTGTAATTTTCATGTGGATTCTTTATGGTGATCTTTGTGGTGCTTTCAAACATTCTACTTTACTCCTTTGGTGTAGATTTCATTAGTTGTTGTTCTAGCTCTGCGATAAGGAATGTTAAACAGAATACTTCTTGGGTACTGGTACTTAACTGTGTTATCCTGTGTGGAGACATTGACGAGACTCATCTTCTGCTTTCTGGAGCTTTTACCAATCAGAAGTGATCTCTCTGAAGCATTCACCATTCTTATAAGTTTCAGCGGTGTAGATCTTTAATGGATGTTTCATCTAGCGGGTGTGTCTAAAACCAGGAAAAGCAATATCAGAATAAAAGGTCTGCAATTTGGAACTGAGATGAGGAAGAATTTCATCACTCAGGTAAGGTTAAATGTTCGAACTTATATACGGAAACCTCGGCTGACGGGCAGTCTTTGAATATGTTGAAAGTGCTGATGAACCGAATTCTAAATATTAAATGCACACAAAGGTATGAAATAGTGCATGGAATATCGTGGAGGCATAATTTCAGCCATGGTATACTTGAGCAGTGGAGCACCCTCGTGCTGCCAAATTGTTGACTTCTACTCGTATTTCCTATGCTCCTCTGGCCCTCTGTCAGGGCCACCATGTATCGTGACAATGTGAGTTTCCCAAAGCCACAGGGCAGTCCGACAATTCTTACTATCACTCCACTCCAATTCTCAGTGTAATTCAGTTAGATTTTGAAGCAGCGTTTTCAACAGCAGGAAGTGCAGGGCTAGAAATTGAAATGAGCAGAATAATGAGAACCAGATATCTACTCGGGGAGCGTACGTCTTCCGAAATCGGACCACTTATGTCTCAGTTAGCAAACCACGTGCTGAGATAGATGTTTGATTACTTAAGTCTGGCGTAAGTTCTTGAGATCAAAATTCTCGGCTAATTATCCATTGCCGTAGTGAAGTAGTTCTGCATTATTGGATGTAATAACTTTCAGAACAGATGTCAATTCGATTCACAGGTTAAACGTCAAAGATTCCATGCCACTATTTCGCTGAACAACATTGTCATAGCCCCTTGCGTCATGACCACTATTTAAACCTCTGCTAAAGCACAAAAAAGGATCATCTGGTCATTATCAACTTGCTGCTTGTGGAAGCTTCCGGAACAAAAATTGCCTGTCATCTTTTTCATTACTTAAGTGACTACACTTCATGTAAATTTATTGAGGTGCTCAATAAATGAGGCTGCAGAAATGAATGTATTTCAATAGACAATCGGATTGTATTCAGCACACACGGTAATGTGTTTCAGCCAGACTTCCCGATATCCTTTCTGCATACAGATTTGCAAAAGGATCGCTGTGGTAATAAGCATATGTTTTCTTCAGGGATTCTGTTCCACTAAATATTGGAAAATTGATGAAAATCATGAACAAAAGGTTCAAGTATTTCAAGCAGAATTTTGCAGAATACAAATTTTCTCCTGCACAGATTTTCAGAGATTGTATTTTCTAAAAGTTGAAATTCGGTTTGTGCTTGATGATGATAATTATTGCAGAGCCCACCCTGTGACATAACATTCCATAAAGCAATAATAGGTTATCAGCAGTGGATACCACCGTGTATAAAGTAAAGCAGCAGGAAGAAATCTGTTATCGTTATGGTTAAACATATATCAATGCTTTGATGACTCCCCAGCAGTAAAGAAACGACGTCATGTTATTGGAACCAGCGTTAGCAAAAAACAGCAATATGCATCTATACCGGTAATGGTAGTATTTATGCTCTTACCAGGAACACCAATGGCCGCGAGAATAGGATAGTAAATGGCTTCTATCTGGTGCAGTATCAGTTCTCCCATCTTTATGAGGAGATGTCTTTCCTGCAGAGATCGATGCAGAATATGGTATGAATGTCTGAGTTGAAACGTAGAAACCCTCTTCTTCTTTAAATTCAGTTCAGGAAAATAAGAGAATCACGTTAAAATCACAGGAGATTCGGGAGGAGATGCCACGTTAATTAATCTGGAGTAACAGGGTAAAACAGGCACGACAGCAATCGTAGCAGTGAACAGAGAAAAGCTGTTACATATGGCGAACATGAAGCCCTTTAGTTAACTAATCATACACACAGCTGCAATGATCTAGAAAGGCAAAGGAACATGAATATGGGAACGCCGCTCACTGATCGTCCCTCTCCAAGCCACTCAATGCCCTGGTTTGGAAAACTATTGCCATTCCTTTACTGTCTCCATGTCAAGTTAATGGATCCCCCCCGAATAAGAACGTGGATGTAACTACACCACAAAGATCGCAGCAGCTCAACACCCACTTCACAAGTAGAATTAGAGATGGGCAATACAGGCCATGTATCGTGACAATGTGAGTTTCCCAAAGCCACAGGGCAGTCCGACAATTCTTACTATCACTCCACTCCAATTCTCAGTGTAATTCAGTTAGATTTTGAAGCAGCGTTTTCAACAGCAGGAAGTGCAGGGCTAGAAATTGAAATGAGCAGAATAATGAGAACCAGATCTCTACTCGGGGAGCGTAGGTCTTCCGAAATCGGACCACTTATGTCTCAGTTAGCAAACCACGTGCTGAGATAGATGTTTGATTACTTAAGTCCGGCGTAAGTTCTTGAGATCAAAATTCTTGGCTAATTATCCATTGCCGTAGTGAAGTAGTTCTGCAATATTGGATGTAATAACTTTCAGAACAGATGTCAATTCGATTCACAGGGTAAACGTCAAAGATTCCATGCCACTATTTCGCTGAACAACATTGTCATAGCCCCTTGCGTCATGACCACTATTTAAACCTCTGCTAAAGCACAAAAAAGGATCATCTGGTCATTATCAACTTGCTGCTTGTGGAAGCTTCCGGAACAAAAATTGCCTGTCATCTTTTTCATTACTTAAGTGACTACACTTCATGTAAATTTATTGAGGTGCTCAATAAATGAGGCTGCAGAAATGAATGTATTTCAATAGACAATCGGATTGTATTCAGCACACACGGTAATGTGTTTCAGCCAGACTTCCCGATATCCTTTCTGCATACAGATTTGCAAAAGGATCGCTGTGGTAATAAGCATATGTTTTCTTCAGGGATTCTGTTCCACTAAATATTGGAAAATTGATGAAAATCATGAACAAAAGGTTCAAGTATTTCAAGCAGAATTTTGCAGAATACAAATTTTCTCCTGCACAGATTTTCAGAGATTGTATTTTCTAAAAGTTGAAATTCGGTTTGTGCTTGATGATGATAATTATTGCAGAGCCCACCCTGTGACATAACATTCCATAAAGCAATAATAGGTTATCAGCAGTGGATACCACCGAGTATAAAGTAAAGCAGCAGGAAGAAATCTGTTATCGTTATGGTTAAACATATATCAATGCTTTGATGACTCCCCAGCAGTAAAGAAACGACGTCATGTTATTGGAACCAGCGTTAGAAAAAAACAGCAACATGCATCTATACCGGTAATGGTAGTATTTATGCTCTTACCAGGAACACCAATGGCCGCGAGAATAGGATAGTAAATGGCTTCTATCTGGTGCACTATCAGTTCTCCCATCTTTATGAGGAGATGTCTTTCCTGCAGAGATCGATGCAGAATATGGTATGAATGTCTGAGTTGAAACGTAGAAACCCTCTTCTTCTTTAAATTCAGTTCAGGAAAATAAGAGAATCACGTTAAAATCACAGGAGATTCGGGAGGAGATGCCACGTTAATTAATCTGGAGTAACAGGGTAAAACAGGCACGACAGCAATCGTAGCAGTGAACAGAGAAAAGCTGTTACATTTGGCGAACATGAAGCCCTTTAGTTAACTAATCATACACACAGCTGCAATGATCTAGAAAGGCAAAGGGAACATGAACATGGGAACGCCGCTCGCTGATCGTCCCTCTCCAAGCCACTCAATGCCCTGGTTTGGAAAACTATTGCCATTCCTTTACTGTCTCCATGTCAAGTTAATGGATCCCCCCCGAATAAGAACGTGGATGTAACTACACCACAAAGATCGCAGCAGCTCAACACCCACTTCACAAGTAGAATTAGGGATGGGTAATACAGGCCTTGCAAGCGTTACCCTCATCCATGAAACTAAAGAAGGACAGAAATTCACATTGTTAGTCCGAGAGCATGTTAATAAACGTTCATTGGAAAATGAGAACTTCAAGAATGGGTTTGTAAATGGCCCATACCTGATGAAGTAGAGCAAATTATATCCTTGGGAAGAAGCGCTAACTCCTGTAGAAACAGACACACCGAGCCTTTTGGAAAACATGAAATGTGACATTCAAAGAAACTGTTATATAGGCAGCAGATAAATCCCCATGAGCGCATTCATGTCCCCAAAAGAAATCAATTAGTTTCAGTCATTGAACAAACAGTTTAGATCAGTCATTCTCGTTCTGAAAGACACCATTTCGAAGTGAAATGGCCAACATTTGAATGAAGTTTGCGGTCTATACAATGGAAGGGGCTATATTTTAAAGAGCACGGGTAGGTCCCATAGTGGATAGGTGCGGCTGGAAATGATTAACACGCAGAGTGATATTGGGTATCAAATGTTACTGATTTAGATCAAAATGATTCGAGGAAACTCAATCGGCCTGAACCGTCAGAAAAAGAAGTGGGGAAATTTCAGACGTTCATCACTGTTTTGTGTTTCGGGACACATTCTATGTTCCAACAGAGCACATGTCTGATATATGACTTTGTCATTTAATCTTCCAGAGGGGACTAATACGCTGCCCAGATAATTCTGTGGATTCCTCTGTAAATTACTTTTCCGTCAGTGACATGACCTACATTCTGTGTTGTTGCACCTACATTTGCACCATTCTGCCTGGAAATTATAAATGCAAATGGAGGACCCAGAAGGTTGGAGTTGCTCGTGACCTGAAGTGTAATAGAAAGTTTATGGAGAAGGCGTTTGTTTTCTCAACTGAAATATTTCAAGATAATGCGTTCAAGACAATCCAACCCCATACACCCTCAGTAACGATTCCCCACGCCATGAAATCCTCCTGCTCACCCATTCACATACTCCATCCAGAGTGATGCTTTAACTGAATGAAAAACTTTTTTTTGAATAAAATAATGGGATATATGGAGTACATCGCTGTGAGGGTGTTCCATGCTTAACATTTAACTCTTGGCCCTCAAATCCCTTCTGCAGACAATCATTAGCAGATGGATGCATTGTATGATGAATCCGTTCAATGGCCCCTCCGACTTTGGTGTGGGTTGCATTTCAAACAAGCACCAAAAACAGAATAGTTAAGTTCAGTAGGTCATTCGGCCCCTTGAACCTGTTCTGCAAATCGGAAGGCTCATGGCTTATCTGATCAGAGCCTCAGCACCGCTATCCTGCCTCTGTTACCCCAACCAGCGCCGTACACCGGCCCCCTCCGCCATCTCTCTCACAACACACAAATATATCCTCATGTCCCTAGTCTCCCTTATTGGTCAATAAACTATCCAACTCATCCATAAATATGCGACAACCCTGAACAGATGATCAGTGTCATTCACACTTTGGTGATGGCGTCATGATCAGTGAGATGCAAAATGGTTTGTCTGTGTGAAACTATTTCTTGTTTACTTGTGGCGCCAAATAAGGCTGCTTAATGGCTCCAGCACTTTTTGTCATAAATGTGTCGGTCATTTTCCAAGCATGCGCTCAAGCAGCTTGAAACAGGATTACACAAGCATTTCAGGACCATAGGCAGCCTTTTCAAAGGCCAAAATTAAATCCTTGCACAGAGGTTATTGGAAAGCTACAGAGGGAAGTCTTATTTGTGGACCAATGTACACTCATAACTCAGGATCCGGAGACATTCAGGTGCATGCTGAGCGCCTTGCTGCAAAATTAAATTGTTTAAGATTAACAATATATTTGAGGATACAGATGCTGTATCAAACCGCTGCTGGTATCGTGCTCCAAGACACCACAGCCACTTTGAACAATGCAGCCCTCTTTTCAGTACGAAAGGTTTGCTAACTTGTCAGCATGGACTCCAAGGTCACAACCTGGATGGGCAAATTACCAGCAAGTGGCAAAAACAAGCTCGGTGGTTGGCAGGCTTCACTCATTGATTTCGGCAAAGAAAACATGGGTTTTCCCTCAGATGGAAGATCAAGGCCTGCCAGGCCTTGTTGTTTATATCACTTCCATATCAGTGCGAGACTTGCATAACCATTCGGCCTCATGGAAAGCTAAGGAAAACTTTCCAACTTCACTGCCCGTGAACCATTTCCAAAGGCTGTTGGCAAGACAAAATTCGGAAAACCGATAATCTTGTAAAGTGCAGCATTCCTGATATTGTAAATATATTCAGTCGAGCCCCGGTCCGCTGGGTAGGTCTTGTGGTTTATCTAGATAATGCCTACGTACAGAAACCCACACTCAGTCAGCAAGGGAAGCACCGCCACAGAACGTCAGAAATCTCAAAGCCAAACTCAGAGATTGCAAGCTGGATCCCAGTAAATGGGGTCCTGAGGCCACCGTTTTAAAAGCAACGTGTTGTGCATGCACCATATGAAGCATACACCCTAGTCACCGGAATGCTGCTACTAAAATATGGTGTTCACAGGCCTGCTTCAGGCGAAAAGCCCTGTGGGGATGGAGGATTGAGGACCGGGGCAAAGCTGTGTTGTTCCCCAGTCAAAGTCATGCAAAAATGCAGCAGATATGTGGTGGTCATCGGGTACATGTTTCAGTAAAGGGCTGCCTTACCATACCTACCTCTGCCACTAAGCATTTCTCGTCCTAAGGGTGGCCAAAGAGAAAGGTTCAAGGCTACTCTCCAGGTGTCCCTAAAGCACAGGGTCCTTATCTCCAAGGAGCGGGAGGAGAATGCTCCCGGACTTTCGGCCTGGCACAATGCGGTCCATCAAATCGAAAACTGCTTCGAGACTCAGCGAATCAAAAGAGTGGTGGAAAGGCCGAGGCACAGCAAGTAAAAGTGAAGCAACCTGGGCCTTTGATTTCCACTCGTGAGTTCTGAAAACTTCTCCCATGGCGGATGAACATGTAGGTCCACCATTGGACTCCTGCTTCATCTGAAATCACACTGAGCCGGAAGGACTTCATTCTTGGTAGTGAGGGAATGCTACTGACGTCAATCAGTAGAAATATACAATTTCAGGAAGGTAGGGCACCTCCATATTTTCAATGGCAATTTGGATCGTGCAATAACTTGTGGCCCATCTAACCATATCCCCGCCATATGAAACGATACATTTGAAAACACGATTATGAACAAAATAACAAACATTCAGCAGAACCAAATGGAGGAATCTACCAATGATTTCAGTATTTGTGGAGAACAGAGAGAAGCGCCTTCAGGACAAGGAATCAATGGCAAAGATAACTTATTCCACCTGAACAGACATTTTATGCTGAATTTGGCTATCGATTGTAGAAGGATGGACTTGATCTAATCTCACACGTGATATCACACTGACATTTTTTTTTTTTTGCAGTGCACGCACATGTCAAAGGGCCGAGAGAATTAATCATCAAGATGATTAGACAGACAGACGTACAGACGGTTAGACAGACACATAGATGCACAGATTGACACACATTCAAAAGGATAGATTGAAGAGAGAGTTGTACGCGAGAGAGAGAGCTAGACAGTGCGTGTGACAAATGGAGCATGAGAATGACAAATGGAGCATGCGAATGACAAATGGAGCATGCGAACGAAGGAACAAGAGAATGAGAGAGCGAGATGGAATGATAGATAGATAGATAGATAGAAAGATAGATAGATAGATAGATAGATAGATAGATAGATAGATAGATAGATAGATAGATAGACAGATATATAGATAGATAGGTAAATAAATAGGTGGATAGATAGTTAGATAGATCTAAAGATAGATAAATAGATAAATAGATAGATAGATAGATACATAGATACATAGTTACATAAATAGATCCATAGATAGATACATAGATAGATAACACGATTGGTAGATAGATAGATAGATAGATAGATAAAAAGGTAGATAGATACATAGTTAGATAAATAGATAGACAGGTGGATAGATACATAGACAGATAGATAGGTAGGCAGATAGATAGATATATAGATAGATGGATACATACATACATAGGTAGGCAGATAGATAGATAGTTAGATACATAGAGAGATATATAGATAGATAGACAGACAGGTGGATAGATAGATAGATAAATGGTTAGGTAGATAGATAGATAAAAGCAAAGCACTGCGGATGCCAGAAATCCAAAACAACATTACCTGGAAAAACTCAGCAGGCCGTACAGCATCTGTGGAGAAAAAAACAGTTAATCTTTCGAGCTTGTATGACTCTGCCACAGAAATAAGGAAAAATAGAAAAGAGGTGAAATATAAGCTGGTTTAAGGGAGGGGGTGGGACATGTAGAGCTGGATAGAAGTCTACTGATCACTATCATAAGGACTCGAATCGTTAACTGTGTTCCTCTACACAGATACTCCCAGACCTGCTGAGTGTTTTCCAGGTATTTTAAGTTTTGTTTTAGTTACATGGATAAATGGATGGATAGAAAGAAAGATGTGAAATTGAAGGGCTGAAATACAAATGGTTCATGCAAAAAATATCCACTGTCGTATCATTGATTAAGGCAACAGTGAAGCAGAAAGGTGTGATTGTGAATGAAAAAGAAACATAGAAACACATTGACCTTCCACATGCGAGATGCGAGTATTGCACACCAATAAAACTGGGAATTTCGCCCATCAAATCCCCCATAACATCGGATCGGATATGACTTCCAGGAACTCGAACGAAGCCATGCGCTTCGGCTAGCAAATAATAACATTTGAAGGATAACACTTTCCTTGCGACAGGAACAAAAACATCACTAACTTACCGGGAAGAGAAACAAAATGAGATAAATAAATCAAAACTGACTCACCAGACCTAGAGCCAAGGGTAAATTTTCCCTCGACCTGACATAAAACCCTAAGATCTTCGCTGCATCAAATTTGTAAACTGCTAATCAACCTGGACAACACTTTCAGTCACATAAATGTGTTTAAATACAATTATCAAAAGTGCCTCGTGACAATCGCAAAAATAAAGTGAATTATCATTCCAATGAGGAAGAAAGATGGTATGAGGGGGAAACCATCATCCATGGATAAGCTAGGAAGTTAAAGGTGACAGAAATTCCAAAACTAAGGCATACCAAATTGCAAGGGTCTCTGACAAGCTGGAAGATGGGGCAGATTTTAGAGATGAACAAAGGGATACTAAAATCATAAAAGACCAAAGGAAAATTAGCCCCTCATGTGACGGGCCAGATTCTACAGCTGAGCTGACCAGTGCTGTTTTAGGTTCAAAGCGAGGTAACAGGCCAGTATCAATGGGTGGCGGTACATAAAGAGACGGACAGTACAACTGAATGTGGATAATCTGGGCTAGGCGAAGATCCAAAAGTGGGGTTTGTTCGGGAAAATTCAACAAGAATGTATTGAAACTGAATGAATGACTTAAAATCTCCATGCAGCCAGACCTATCAAGCACATTAACAGACAAAGTTACCAGTTGAACCTTGCACAACCTTAGAGCCTGCAAACAACAGAAAGGCCTTGAGAGCCTGATTGGAGACAGAGGATGACAACAACATAGATTAAGTGCTCTTTTCAAGCGATTAGGGAAGGACAGTTAGTCCAGCCAGGATCGGAGCTGACATTTCTGCCGGCGTGAAAGAAAATCTATGATATAATATAAATTCCACCAAGAAGGGGATTTCAGTAATGTTATTTTATGGGATCAGTGGTATATAAAACATGCTTGCAGTTTGTCCGTGTTCTATCTCATGATGCCTTGAGATGGTTCTCTCTTTGCAATTGCTTTAATAAACAATCGTGACCTGTATCTGAGCCTCCTGTCATCCGTTGGTCAAAGTTAGCACAACATCAGCCCGATGTGTTAATGGATTGTACGAGTGAAGTTAGAAGAGTAAGGAGTGGACGGTTTGTATATTGTCCACACACACGGGCAGTGAGCGGCTGGATTCTATACTGGGATGATTCATTAATTACAGATCATAGCACCTTGTTCAATACAGTCAGACAGGATGGTAACTGCCGAAACAAGTAAGATCCGTGTTGCAAGCAAATATTATAAAAATTGACAAAGTGCTCCAAATATCATTTTAACCAAAGCTGACCTGGTCAACATCGAAAGCATTGTAGAAACGTTGCATTCCGGATGCCTTTAACTGTTCCCCAATTGTCGTCTATCAGAGCCACTTTATCTGTGCATTTAATCAAAAGATCGTCTCACAAATGAACATGGTGGTTTGAGCTTTGCACAGCCAGAATGAAAGCAACTTCCGTTGCACCTTCAATTTAATATAAAAACAATTAGTGAACTTAACACGAACATGATGAAAAGCAACTTATACCAAGCCTCATGAACAGAGGGAGGGATTTCAGGGGCATTTGAAGACACAGCCTCCAATATTGGATGCACAATCTGACAGTGTCAGTGGGGCGCAGATATCCCCTGAGGGTCGTGAGGCTGCAGGACATGACAGGGATGGAGATGGAGACAACAATCAGAAAAGATGGAAAAGGGAAGGATTAGTCCACGTGGTATTGCATTCATGGAATACATTACCGAGGGGCCGAATGCAATTCAGAGTTAGGAGGGTAAAAGGAGATTTGTTTCAATGCTGAGGCTCGCTGCTGTTAATGTAAATTAAAAAAAAAACAATTTAAGCCAATTGTGTGAAAATGCACAACACTAAAATTGGTAAATTTGCATTTGGAAATCATTTTAACAGTGCTTGGCTGATGGAGTAAAGCAAATATCTGCCCAATTCAGTGGCATCACAGGATTGAGTGGTTGAATGGACTCCTGTTCCAATCAATATTGCTCAAGAATCACTATTGAGAGACTTGCGCACCTCCCAATTGTACAATCTCTTGCAGCGAGATGGAAGGGAGTCTGTCCCAGCAAAAGGAATCCAAGTACCACGAACAGAGCTTTTGACATAATCTCCTGAGCTCCTGAGAGTCACAAGGAGATAACCGGAGCACCAATGTTCCTTATAGGAATTGAGCGAATGTTCACTAGTTAATAATAACACGGGCACAATGGGGATTGGCTGCACTTTAAGAGTGATGACGATGCACTAACTATCCAAAGGCAGATTTGTGGTAATTAAGAGGGAGGTCTGTTTAATGATTGAACTGGAGAATGTTTAAAAAAACATGTCTTTGTGTTAGAAGTAAGAATCATTTTGCACAAAATAAGGCCATTTTGGCCATTGAGCCTCCCTTGGTGCTTTTCCAGAGCAACCGAATTCTGCCCACTCTATATCTACTCATTCTCCATAGCTCTGTTATTTTTTTTAAATTTCAAATTCAATCCTTTCAACAACTGCATCATCTTCCATTATCCTTCCAAGGAAGCACTGCTGGTGCATTTATTTTTCATGCCAAAGTGCATTCCATAATGGCATTGATGTAGACCATCCAGCATCAGAAAAACTAATGCCCTTTCAAATAAGGGTATCCTCGCAGCAAGTCAGATTTTTGGTAGGTGTTGACTGTGCGGTTATCTTGCTATGCTCGTCTGATCATCGCCTGTGATATGAATCTGCCTTTGTTGTAGCGTTCATTTTTTTCAGTAATGAATACATAGTGCTTGTAACCAATTTGTTTTCCTCACCATTACAATGGCTGAACTCCAATTAGTGTGACTAGGCACAATCCTGTCGTGTTGAAGCAGAAATTGAATTTCCTCCTGCACTATTGGTGATTTTACTGGATTTCATCTCTCATCGTGTTGCCTTTTTGAAGCTCAGTTCCCCAGCTCAATATCATGTACAGCCGAATATGCATTCCCCAATTGATTTCCAATAATTGCTTTATATGACTGCAATAGTTTTTTTCAATCACTTTTGACGCTTTTCTGGAAAGTAACCAAAGCACAAATTTATGTTCCTCAGTACTTCCTGATTTTGCGTTTACATCAGAGGTAGGTAAGTTTCAGAATCCTTAGCCTTTACCTCTGTTCCCTTACTTACAACTAGCTGTACCTCTTCCTGTTTATTCTGTGTGTTAAAAATATATTTAAGCCAATTTTAATGATACACCGGCCGGCTCTTCCTTCTACCTGGGATACTTTATTACATAGATTACTACACTCAGCCCCTTTTCAACTTGGTAAGGCCCGCTAAACATTGCCTTGAAATGTTCACCTGACACTCGGAACAAAACTAACACTTTGCCGACACCTAAAAAAAAACTACGAACCTTTGTCCTTTGAGCTGCATTTGCCTTTGTCTCTTGCTGAGGTATAAGTAACATTTTCTTGCTTAGCTCAGATGCGTTCCTCATTCTTTCTCTGAAATTCGCCACATGTCCAAAAAAAGTAGTATCTGAACTTTGCCCTACGAAGTTCGCCTCAATCAGATTGAACTTTCCCCTCATTGCATGACCATAAATTAACTTAAAAGGACTGAATCCTTTTGACACATTAAGGATGTCCGTAAAGGAAACCAAAAAGAATAAAATCCCTCGAAAATTACCATGTGGATAGCCTTGAACACATGTGATAATTTTAGCCTTCATGCAGTGTTACCACCTTTCTAAGGCACACTGTGATTCAGGGAGATCCGCTGACTTCATAAATTGTTATATTCCTAGGCTGTACATAACTTATCTACACAGCTGTGATATGAAATTCGAACCTTGATCCGACTGTCTTTCTTTTCTTAATCCATATCTTGTAATGAAAAATGATTTACTCCACTTTGCTGCATTTTTCCTTAACGGCAAGCTTCTGGAAATCTCATGGACACATATATGACTGTCAGTAAGTACTGATTCCCACTTTTAGTCTGAGGGAGGTGTCCTACACAATCAATCAGGACACTGTTTAAATGATTCCTCAAACGCTGGCATTATAATTAAATGTGGCGGTTTAACAAATGCTATAGCTTATCCTTTCAACTGACATATGCGACATGTTTGACAGAATTTGTGTACATCTTCATGTAGTCAAGTCCAATAGACTATTTGCTCCATTGTAATTATCTTGGGTTTTCCTACTTCCCACATGTACAGCGATTGGAATTTCATGAGGTGCTCTCAAATTTTAAATCCATTACGCAGATGGTATCACTACTTCGTGCACTACTGTCCACTTTCCATCTACATGATCAAGACACTGCCTCTACTTCTTCATTAACACATTGTTCTGAATGTAAATAAACTCTGTAATGCATTCTGCTTCTACTTCAGAGTAACTGGTGACGTTTAATTGCGTTACGAGCGGCCATTGCATATTTAGCTCCACTAACGAACTGAATACTTCAGTCTCATCCTCTTCAGCACACTCATCCTGAGCAATATTTTCAAGGGTTTATCCAACCAAATGAATTTCAGCATTGTCCGCCTGTCCGTTAGATTATTCCACTTCCTGTGTAAATGTGCACAACTGTGGTTTAGTCACCACACAGTCTGGAAACACTAGGGTTCTCTTTCTGTACGTTCTCTGCTGATTCTGTCTCAACAGGTTGTTCTACTACAATAGGCTGTTACGACACACCAATTGATTAAGGCTTATTTGCCTAAAATCAAAAGGGAAAATTGAACAACTGTAATAGCCTATACTGGTATGCTTGAGATGCAACTCTGAATTCAAAAATAAAACCATCAATCTTCACGAAGTTTTTAATGTAAAACTAAAGTCAACATTTAATAAATTAACACCAATTTGTTTCTTCTGCAGAAACAGCTCCAGGCTGACAACATGGTTTGATCATAGCTGTCAATGACTCGTATGTACAAACAAGTTTCTGCTTAAATCTAGCCTTCCCTTTGAATGCAATTTTTCATTAGCTTTACTATTTTTTTTATTTTACCTCTGCTAACAATAATCCTTTCATTCCACCAATTTTAATAGCAATATAAAGACATTGCTATGGTGTCGTGTAGCTAGGAGTAATATTTAATCCAATATTTTGAATGGTTTGTTCAACAAATATGCATTCCTTTTACTGCTTCTCTTTATCTAACTAAAATCGAAAGTTACTACACATCATTCAACCAGCCTTGCTGGTTTTTATCCAGTTAAGATACACAGACACTAACATAAACATAGACACTACTACAATGCCAGTATTTAAAGAATTTCCTATTCATTATGGACATTAATCGCTTCATGTCAAGGCATTGACAATGTCTGTCACCCGGCCATATAATTCCGGAGATTTAAATGTACAATATATGGGCAATTTCTGTACGACCCTCAAAGTCACTTCTGCTGATTGCAATTCATTTTTGTAAAGTCTCTTGATACAATGAATGAGGTTTCAAATTGGTGTCTTAACTTCATCTGCCCCTCTTTTTTCCACAAACCTTAAAAAGTTTCCTAAAGAGAAAGCTGTCCATATCCATTTTCCACCCTTCCATAAATCGTCTTTAAAAGAAAATTACTCATAATTGTCGATTATAACCCAAGCAACTATCCTAGTTGCCTTGTTCCTCCCATCTACGTGATGACCCTCAGTGAGATGCTGCAATACCTATAAACTTTGGTCAGGGTTTTATGGCTCTGCTGCAGTGTGTCTCTCCTCGGCAGATCTGGGGAGACATCTTCATCACCATTCACTCCCCTAGGACAATACTGCCCTGCAGGGCAAGAGGTTACCTACCAGCCTGTTGGCCCGTGTTTCAAAACACTTCATTGCCACTCCCCCTTTATGCAGAAGGTGCAGCATTTCCCTTGTGCACAGTCCCATCGTTTTCAACACACCTGGAGCACTATGCACAGTTCAAACCTCCATGCCCCTCGGTTCGAAAACAACTGGATCCAAGTGCACAGCTCTGCTCTCCATACCCCTCTGTTAGACGGCACATGTAGCACTGTGCACAATTCCATCCGCCATATCAATCGGTTATACCACTTCTGGAACACTGTGCACAGCTCTGGCCTCAATATATCTCGGATCCACCTTACTTAGAGAACTGTGCACAGTTCCAGCCTCCATGTTACTCGGTTGGACCACATTGGAGCAGCACGCACAGTTCTGGTCTCCATATCCATCGGTTAGATGACAGCTGGAGAACTGTGCACAATTCTGGTCTCCAGTGAATTTAGTTGCATGGCAACCAGATGCGGCAGAGCTTTGAAATTTTGTAGCACTGAATTATCCCTTTCTGTTTCCAAGGACAATAGAGAGAGTGTGATGATTTGGGAGGCACCTGCAGATTTGTCCGATATTACAGATATAAGAGGCGGTTCTTGGCATACTTCATATTTTTGGCTCGCTTGCTGCATAAGAAATTACTTGCCTAAACATAACATGTCCCTATATGCGAGATGTCCATGGTTCCGACTGGAGCTAACTGTAATTCCATAAATCCTGCTCTGATAGATTCTGAGGATCTAATGACCCCGGACCACTGCTTTCCGCAGCATGTGAATAAAACTGGCTGCATCGATCACTGCCTCTTGTCCATGTCTCAATTCGCACTCGGATCGGTGCGTCACCATATCGGCATGGAGTGAAGGGAGGTCAGGTAATGACACAGCCACATTGACACCCGGCTGCTCCACACCATAATCACACTGGAATAATCATAACTTAAAAGGCAATGTCACAGATTCATCGCCCATATCCCTGGGTAAGTTATGACCCACTGAATGAAAAGTTCTTCCTGACATGTTGACACAGAGAAATGCATAACTTTAGGCTTGTGACAGGAGTGCTCAACACAGACTCCAGTCTCTCTGATGTCGCAAGGCAGGTGGGCAAACATTAGAAATGGAACATCCTGCTGACTCCCACATACCATTTTCCCGAATCTGTTCAATATATACTCCTCCATGTTAAACACAACATGGAAAAAGCAATGAGCATATTAAATGCACATAATGTTCTCTGTATGTCCATTACCAAGAGTGGCTCAGGGTCACCGTTACAGACGTAGGTGTCCGAGCGCTTAATGGCAGAATAAGCCTGTGGCAGGTGAACCAACGACAGGGTTATTTCTGCACGACATCATCCTCAGCAATCTACTTGCTACAGTTGCATCTGTCCCTGACAGTGTTGATAGGAATGACACACCACACAGGCCTTGTGATGATGGTCTTCGCACTGAGGACACTCTCCAATGTATTCTCTGAAAATCATTGGATTCAACGGGATAGATTCAGACCAGATCACACAGCTCAAATCTCAACATCCACAAGGCGTCAAGAGCCATCAGCAGCAGCGAAATTAAATTCAAATACAACCTGCAAGGTCATTGCCTGACATATTCCTGACACAACCATAACGTTCAAAGCAAAGGATCAAGCCTGATTCACTGAAGAATGCAGGAGAGAGTGTCAAGTGCAGGGTAAGGCATATCGAAAAGAAAATTATGTTCTAACCTTGTTAGGAATCAGCTCATTGATACATGGGTGTAATTATTGTTACATACAATAGCAATTCTATTGTACATGGTGCTATTGATGAAATTCATTGATATGTAGGTAATATTGGAATATTGTTAAGATGCCTTTGACTTGGCTTCTCTTTAAAAGTCAACTGCTTTTATGTAGCTTTAAGGAGAGTAAAAAGATAAGGTGTGAACAGAGATTGCATTTGGCCAAATTTGGGCTCCAATGGCTCCAGCATCAGAATTAAGCAGGAGCCAGAACGTGCATGCTGACTGACTAGAAGAATAGCCTGAGGAATCGATTTGTAATGTGATGGGGAATTTGTGGCAGCACAGTCTGGAGCACTCTGCACTTGGAGCAGAATAATAATATCGGGTACAAGCTAACGTTAGATTGTTGTACCGAAGCCAGAATCACTGTGCCCTTGATCAAGAATCCTAAATATTCGATTAGATTCGAGCGAAGTTGGATATGTAGAAGATATTCCCGCTGCTTTGTTATTCTCGGAAAGGGACATATCGTCACACAAAGGGTAACAGAGAATTTCATCGCTCTTCCACAAATGGCAATTAGTGAAAGGATGATATTAACTTTAAAGATGAGATGGAGGGATGTTTTACCGTCAGATGTTTTGAGGGGAATGGGGCAAAGGCAGGTTTATGGACACAGGACATGGACTGGTGTGCACCAGTCAGTGTGCGGTTGCATCCATGAGTTGTAGGCTGTTGCAGATGGTAACACATGAAGAATAATTCAGGAGCTGACTATGGACAAGTGTGGCCAGCTGTATGTTGTGCAGTGCACCCAGCTTTGAGCAGGTTGAGTGTGAGACACCGCTTCAGGCACAGTTTCACAATCCAGTACACCAGCAGGCATCAACTGAACAAGATCAGTGCAAGGCTTCTTGAATATGTTGGACCCTTTCCTGGATTCACCGGGACGATGAGAGTTCTTGTTGACTGTCATTGTGCTAGAGATCCACCTGGTCATGACGGGGAATGGGATTAGAGTGTTAGACCAGGGAGGACAATGTCAGCGGTTGGAGGAGGAGAGGGGCAGGAATCTGAGCTTGGGTCAGTCAGATGCAGCTCTGCAGTGCATTGCTCCACCTCTGCGGCGCATCATTCAGAACCTCCAGTGCCCAGTCCGTGAGTTTGGGCCCCTGAGCAGGGCTGCCATTTAACTTGGTGCCGATTTGTGCCAGCGTGTCCACTGCCCCCATTCAGTGGAAGTGGGTTCGTGGAGGGCACAAATGCTGTCACGAAACATTGTGTCTGATCAGCACTTGAGTGTTCAAGGGAATGACAACATTTGGAGCGTTGCCCCAGAGACTGCACGATCAATGGCCTGACATAGCCAAACTCACCGAATGATAACCTAAAGCCAATGGCTCAGACTTCCCCATCAATGTCCCTGGGAATAATCATCACCAGCTGCAGGGCCGGCTCACCAGATTTTGCAGCCCAGTGGGATATATTCAGAACGGGATGGGCCTGCGAGGAGTCGAAATTCAACACGCATCTAATGGAACCACATGGCATTGGGTCAATTTTTAGCACGCTAAAAATATATATAGACATATACACTACTGATAAAACATCTCTTCACATTATTTCACCGCTTTAGATCAATTAATCTGATGATATTTGGACACTCATTCATTGAGGGGTTGCATATTGTCCCCAAACGAAGGCAGTCAACTTCAGGATCATATCCAGGGACAGCTCATTCCTATCTGGAGTCAGACAAGATGGTGACTGCGGAAAGCACAGTTCCGCTTCAGGGCTAAATTATTAACCAACCAGCAGGGGACTAAAATTGGAAATATTTAACCATCAATGCAGATGTGGAAGGCGGAGTGAAAGAGAGAAAGGGAGATGGAGAGTGAGACACAGAGTTAGCATGAGCGGAAGGTGGAGCTGGAGAAGGAGGAGCAAAGGTGACAAAAATAGCCAAACAGCAGAACAGAGCGTGAAGCTTTAATTCTATTCCTTACAGCACGGTGGGTGTATGGACACCACATGGACTGCAGCAGTTCAGGAACATGGCTCCCCCACCACCTTCTCATGGGAGAAATTACTGATGAGCAGTAAATTCTGGACCCAGTCAGCGAAGCCCACGTCCCGTGAATCAGTGAAAATATCATCAAGAGATAGTATTCAAGATATGGAGATGAGAGAGGGAGGAACTGAGCAAGAGATTCAGAAAAGGGATGCAATAAGTAAAGAGGTGGAGAAACACATGTTTGGGGGAGAGAGAATGTGTGAGAGAGAAAAATGGAAAAATAACTTGGAAGACAAAGAGGGAGGGTTACAGTGAGTGTCAGATGGAGGCCCATCTGCTGACACAGTGATGCCTCTGTGAGTGGGGCATTTGCCTGGGCATTTGTACTAGAGGGCAGTCACATTATTCAGGACATGGTCTTCTGATTCGATCAGTGGCTAGGGACAAGAGGGGATGCCTGCGAGTGAGGCAGGCATGGGGAACACAGGAGGAAAAAATGGAGGAGCCTCAGGCTTCCTGATTGTGCTACAGGCTCTGGCAGCCAGTAGGGTTCGAAGCAGCGGCTGTGGTGTGCAGGGGGAAAGTGACCATGTCCCCATGGCACCATCCCAGGAAATGGCCTGTACCCCCTGGCGGGACAGGCCCTCAGAGGTCGGCAGGTACTCTCTCTGGATGCCTCCAACTTTGAGTTCGAATTCCATGACGCCTCGATGCATTAGGTCAAAGACAGGCCAGGAATTCTGGAAAAGCAGCTTAACAGCATAATTCACCAGAGGTCAGTACACGGCGGCGAATTAGTGTTGAACTGTGATCTCTTCTGTCAGGCTGGACACATGGAACTCAATGTGCCCCCAGCAAGCTCTTCAAACACCAGTGACATAATGGCTAGAGAATCTGTACCATTGATACTAATCGCTGGATAAATATTGGTCCCATGGCATCAGGTCTAATTCCCCAAGTCCTCTTCCAGTAGTGGCAGTGGGATACATTCGAGCGCGTGGGATTGTGAAATCAGTAGAAATATATTGATGATAATTCACAAAGAAAGTGGTGGAAAGATAAAGAGAATGTCTTTATGATGCAGCGAGATGTTGTGATCTGGAATGTGCTGCCTGAAAAGGTAACAGAAGCAGATTCAATCGCACATTTGAAAAGGGAAATTATATGAATAATTGGCAGGGGAGGTAATGACAGGGCGATGGGGGAAGAGAAGCTATGGGGGAGGCATGATTAGGTAAACCTTTCAATAAACAGCAGAGACACGATGGGCCAAATGGCCTTCATCACGGCTGAATGATTCTAAATTTTTCACAACGAAGAATTCCTTTAATTCTTCACCTGGTCAATCATTACACTTATCAGTGTCTATGTTGATTAATAGAATCCGGTTTGGGTGGCATATTTAGACGTAGATTCCAATTACTGTCGATCTCAGTTAGTGATGTGTTCCTTTGACATGCACAAGGTTGAGACAACCCTCACCATGTGTCTGCAATTATTAACGACAGAATTCTGTATCTGTTCATATGAAGAGCCTCCGTATACCAATCATCTCACTGTGACTCTGGCGAAGTCAGGGGATGATGTGGAAAGCACTGGTCTCGGTGCTTTGACTGCTGGAGCTGGTGGAGAGACAGTTGGGTTACCCACAGAGGTTATCTCAGAGTTGTCAGCTCACATTAGGGTAAATTGTCTGTAATTGCTTCGTCTCTCTCTCTCTCTCTCTCTCTCTCTCTCACTCACTCTCTCTCTTTCTCACTCACTCTCTCTCTCTCTCTCTCTCTCTGGCTCAGTCACTCTCTCTCTCACTCTCTCTCTCTCTTCTCTCACTCTCTCTCTCTCTCTGCCTGTCTCACTCTCTCTCTCTCTCTTTCTCTCTCTCTCTCTGTCTCTCTCTCTCTCACCCCATTCTGAAATAAGAGAGCGCCTTTCAGAATTAGCCAGCCTGAAGGAATAATTCTGAGATGAATGGAACTGCGAGATAGTAGAGCACGGACATCCGCAATTTCTCAGCTTTTACCTTCAATTGCTGGCATGGAAACTATCTGACCCTTGGGATTTGCCAATCTAACGTCCCGTTATTTTCTCCACTACCGTTATGTTGCTTATTCTAGATCTTTTTCATGTTTGATTTTTTAAAATTTCTGTCAGGCTATATGAAATCTTCACTAGAAAGGCAAGAATTTGTTGCCTTCGCTTAGCAATTTTTTTGCGATTCTCAAGCAATGGTATGAGTGCATCCCTACTGTATAACACCCTTAGATATTACCTAGTTTGACAATTCTCGACCAATAGGGCGAGAGACTCTGACGTTCCTACAACAATGTAGCCTTAACCTCTGCCCATCCCTTACGATTCACGTCCTCAACCACCATTCCAGCCAATCTGCATCCAGGTTGGCTTCCGGTGACTGATAACGCTAGACTTTCCATATCCCAGGAACAAAATGTTTCCCAACTATAACCTCATTTCTATTACGTGCTGCCTTTTCTGTTTAAAGTTACGTTACAGCACCTTACCATTTGTAGAGTTGCCAAATATAGGTCAACAAAAGATAATTCCAAAAGTGTGTAGGAAGTGAGATCTTATATTTCTCACCTGATATGAAGCGCCATTGGTAACCTTTGCCTGAGCAGCTAGAGCAATGCGTCAAGGGGGTGACGGTCCACAGGGTTTGATCCTCAGTTTTGCCTGCTGCTCGTCATTCCATCGTCTCCTGCACTCATAGACTGAGTTTGTAATTGGGAAACATTTTGCTCTTGGGCTCTGGCGAGTGTACCGTTGTCATACAACAGATGCCAAAACTGAATGCCAAATGGCTAGAAGGGTAGACTGCGGTATAGAATTGCAAGGAACGGGCATAATTTAAGGCTAGATTGTTGTAGTAAAATCAGAAGTTCTCATTCCATTGTCCGAGAACCATGCCTTTTCTCTTAGTTTAACGGTAATGGTCGTGGAAGGGTGAGGAGTATTTAGGGCCATAGTCATGCAGATTGTGTCTGAATTTAATTCTGCTGCTGCTGATGGCCCACGACACCTCATGGATGTTGAGAGTTGTGCTCTGTGATCTCTTTTGAAACTATCCCATTGAAAGCAATGCTTGTCACAAAACACAATGGACTGCGTCCTCAGTTTGAAAAAGACGGCTGTTATCAGTAGTGCTTTGCGGTGGTCATTCATAGCAACACCGTGAGCGAGAGATGTTACTGCAGCGGGTGGATTGGTGATGCTGAGGCCCAGTAGAAATTTCCCTCTTGATGGTTCACCTGCTTCAGGCCTATTCTACCTTACAGGGCTTGGCCACATGGGTCTCTAACGGTGACTTAGAGTCTCTCTGGGTGATGAAAAGGCAGGTCGCACAGCAGATAAAATTCTGTACCTTTGATACGCTCATTGCTTTGCAATGCAGTGTTTAAAATGGGGGAGTAGAGATTGATCAGTGTCAGGAGAGAGGCAGCTGGGAGTCAGCAGGAGGTTCCCATTCCCCTGTTTGCCCTCAAGCCTTGTGACATGACAGAGCCTGGAGTCAATGCTGAGCAAGCATTGCAAGTACAAGCTCAGACTTCTTATATGCCCCTGTGCCAAAATGCAATGTACCTCGCTCCTGTCATTGGGCCATGACAAACCCAAGAATATGGTTGGCGAACCTTTGGCATTGATTGTAGTTCTGATTCTGAAAGCATGACAATTCAGGAGCTATAAAATGCCAATGACACCCTGCCATTTTCTACACGCATGTTGTCAGTGGCGTTTGAAGATGTCAGTTCGACCCTGCCATTTCCTTACCTCTCCTCCCTCCCTGTCGATATGGTGACAGGCTGATCCGAGTGAGAAAGGAGACACGGGGAAGAGGCAGTGATCGAAACAGACAGTTTTCTTCACATGATTCATAGCCGGAATTACATATATTAGAGTCAGTCTCAGCCTAAACCTCAGGTTGGCCTCACAACGCGACTTATTCAACTTTCTTTACCCCATGCAGCCCCACAGCACTTAAAAATGAATCGGCATTCCCAAGGCATCAAAATCTCCTCTTCATTGGATCCTCCCATATTACAGGCCCTTCCACTGTCCCAAAATCACAAGACCATACCTGCGAAGGAATTTATTGATCTGTGGAATTGTGTGCCACACTTTTGATTCCTGATGCATACTGAGAGCTCATCTATGGACATTGATGTTAGCATAGCCGCACTTAGAGCCAAGAGCTGTGCACACTGTAACTAGTGTGATCTAACATCTCGATAGTAAAATCAGTGCTGTGTTCAGTGCTCCAGGTACTGTCTAAACATGAGATACTGAGAGCAGCGCTGCTTCCAGTGCTCTGCATGCAGCCCAACCGAGGCTAATGGAGGCCACAAGCGTGCACAGTGCTCCTTATATGGTGTAACTGAGAGATATTGACAATGGAACTGTGTACTGTGCTCCAGGTGGGGTCTAACCGAGTGGTATGGTGACCAGGACTGTTCACAATACTCCAGGTGTGGTCTAACCAACGCATATTAGACCATAACTGTGCACAGAGCTCCATGCTTCGGCTAACGAATGGATATGGAGACCGGATCTGTGCACAACGCTCCAAGTGCGGTCTAACCGAGGGATATGGAGACCAGAAATGTGCACAGTGCTACAAATGTTAACAAACCGAGGGATATTGTGACCAGAACTTTGCTCAGCTCTCCAAGTGTGGTCTAACCGAGTGATATGGAGACCAGAACTGCGGACAGTTCTCCAAGGGTGCTCTAGCAGAGGGATACAGACACCAACACTGCACACGGTCCTCAGACTGTGTTAGAAGTGAGGGATATGGGACCAGCCATACTCAGAGTGCTCCAATCGTGTCAAACTGAGATGAACGGAGGCGTCTGCACTGCCCAATTAGCAAGGTGATATCTTTGTCCCTCCAGGTGAGTGAAGAAATGTCCCAAGGCGCCACACAGAAGGCTGAGAGTGGGATAAATTACCAAAACCCACCCCGAAACATATTAGGAATAGTCGACCTCAAGTTCAAATGAGAACATTTTATTTTAGGGATTATCTAAAACGGGAAGAGAGAGGTGGAGAGGCGAACAGACGGAATACAGGAGTGCGAGGCTCCAGCAGCAGAATGCATTCCTGCCAAGGAAAGCAAATGAGGCGTGAATTCGAGAACCATTAATACCTGAATTAATTATTGGGCAGGAGGTGATTTCAGAGATAAGGAGGGGATGAGCAGATATCGGGATTTGGAAACATGGTATATGAATGATGCAATATATCAGTAAGTGACTACAGGGAGAGGGGTAGTACGAGGAGACAAGGATTAACAACATGGTGCTTTGAGGTTAATTTAGAAAACAAATGAATCATTTTAAAAACTGCATTTGGTAGCTTTCATTTTGAAAAATGTTCAAGTATCATGGAGCCAATGTGCATTGATGGAGTTCCGACACATGTCAGCTACGGTCCAAATGAAAAGCAGCGCAGCTTCCATTGGCTGGATTGCCTCCGCCTCTCTCTCTTAATGCTTCATGAGAGATGTACTAACCTCCGAATATAAAGCGTGCACTCAATACTCCATCGGCATTGATGTGCTGCACCAGCACCAGGAAATCAGGCAGCATAAGCAGTGGACACATATGGAAATGCGTTATTTTGGGTAAACGTTTCGACGCTTACAAGATGTAAGGGTACAGAAAAATGGCGGAAAGCGCCGTTGATCACAAGTGATTTTGATAAACTCATCTGTCCAGAAAATCTGCTCATTTATATTTGAGCAAATCTGCCTTCTCTCCTGTAGATACCCATTCTGTCAATCACATTGTGGAAATTAAAAGCAGTTTGCGAATCAAAAGCATGGTAACGCTTTCGACCTCGCAATATATGAGCATGAACTTGTCTACCCGTCGGGAATTTAAACCCCAGTCTCCTGCGTGACAGGCGGGGTATACGAACGAGGAGCGGCCTGCTTCTGCTTTCCAAGGTAGCCAGTAAGGTTCCAGTTTGCGGTGAGATTTTCATTTTGAAGCAATAGTTACACACTTTGCCAGCTCAATGCAGACCCTTACCTTCCATCGGTTTATACTGGATAAATCTTCTTTCTTAAAAATCGTTGAATGGCATCGGTTTTGTCCGTTGTGCTGAAGCAAAGCTGCTTCTTCCTCAGCTATTTCACTCATTTCTTCACTCACATAGTCTCGCAAACAATTCGCAAGGAATTCAAGTCGGCCATACGCTTCAAACGCCTTTCTGCTGCAGTGACACTCCATGCTCTATTTCCAATTTCCGCAAAAACCATGTCAATTTGTCAGATGCAAAACATGACATGTAACCAGTATTGGAAGAGGCTAATTTCTTCTTTTACATGCAGCAACATAAGCAATATTGACAGAAACAACGTTTCCAAATCATGGGCTCTGTCACACTCTATCTTAAGTCCTTCTTGGTCCCTCTTCAGAGATAAAGCCTGAGAGCTGCAATAGGATCCGTGTACGAAAGGGACGTCATGCAGAGTGGATAACAAAAAGCTTGAAATCTCATGATCAGCTTTCAGCACAGAAATAAAAAAGGGCGTTCGATCGAAGGGTTAAAAATCATCAATTTCTGGAAAGCTGTCGATGCAGAAGTGAGGACCAGCAGAGGGAGTTGAGGTCAGAGGAGCGGAGGCTACATGGGGAGAGCGTGTTTTGATTTATTCGTTTATGAGGCGACTGGATAGGATATCCACACGGCTAGATTTATTTCAGACTGAATGTTAACTGCCTAAAGAGGAGTGGAGTAATGTGGTGAGGATAGACTGCGTAGAGCAACATATACAAACACGTCCAAACAAAGTTTAAAAATTACAGTTTTTTGGAAGTGCCACACAGACTCGTAAAGTAAACCGTGTCTTACTTTCCACAGATTTTTTCAGGCCTGCTTACTTTTTCCAATAATTTAGTTGTCTATTAAAATTGACTGGTTTTCTCGCCCAGCGGACATTTTTTTCACCTGTTCGTCTCACTTGGGAGAGAACCTGTTAGGTGTGAGGAACAAGCCATGCATAATTCGGGTTGCATGCAAAAGTGAAATCGAATAGCTTATTTCACTTTTAAGCACCGTGTGTTCTGAAGAGTTTATTGAGTGTCGTTCAAAATCCAGACTCATTTGACAGTCAGAAGGTTAGTTGAAGTGAAACAAATTACCAGGCGGCAAATATTTGATGCGTTGCTGACAGAACCAGGGGATTCTTGGCGAAAATCTGTTTTTGCACAAGATTACCTTGGTCATTTGAGACGACTGCATGCAATGTTGTTATTTCTTTTGGCTTGAATTTATATATGCTGAAGGGAAGTGATCACATAACACAAGTAATGACTAAATTCAAGAATGGCGTTAAAGTGTGGAATGTGGAATGGACATTTTCATGACTTCAAATGTTCTTTCCTTTCTGCGTTTGCCAGTTTGGTGCTTAGCGAAATACATTGAGTACATTTCAGTTGGCACTCTGGCCATAGCAAACTTATTTCAGGCTTCAACAGCTTCGGTTACGGGCGATGTAAAGCTGTGATATTACCTGGAGCGGGTTGTCGTCAGTTCGGCCTGGATGCTCAATCGTGGTTTTGATGTGAATTACGTTGACCTCATCGGTTATCGAAAAATCTGATATGACTTGCGCCGTTGTCGATTCATTCATTTGAATGAAGTGCCCTGGATAAACGTTGGGAT